>JAXIVJ010003953.1:0-45000 GCA_036785665.1 Chirona hameri | reverse complement strand
GTGATAAGAAGTCGTGGGCTTGTATGCAGGCTCGTGGTAAGAGGGCGTAGGCTTGTAGGCAGGCTCGTGGTAAGAAGGTGTGGGCTTGTAGGCAGGCTTATGATAAGAGGGCGTCGGCTTGTAGGCCGGCTCGTGGTAAGAAGGTGTGGGCTTGTAGGCAGGCTCGTGGTAAGAATACGTGGGCTTGTAGGCAGGCTCGTGGTAAGAAGGCGTGGGCTTGTAGGCAAGCTTATGATAAGAGAGCGTGGGCTTGTAGGCTGGCTCGTGGTAAGAAGGCGTGGGCTTGTAGGCAGGCTTATGATAAGAAGGCGTGGGCTTGTAGGCGGGCTCGTGGTAAGAAGGCGTGGGATTGTAGGCCGGCTCGTGGTAAGAAGGCGTGGGCTTGTAGGCGGGCTTATGATACGAAGGCGTGGGCTTGTAGGCCGGCTGGTGGTAAGAAGGCGTGGGCTTGTAGTCGGAGCCATGGCCGCCGTAGTACGTGACGTGCGTGCTTCCGTCCTTGGTCTCCACGCCGTACTTTCCCTGCACGCTGTGGCCGTCACTCTGCTCCGACTTTGAGAACTTGCCGCCGTAGTGGTCCTCCACGGCGAACTCGTAAGCGTACCTGCAGCACGAATTCGGATAGCGTCACATAGCCGTTATTGATTGTTATTCTTGATATTTTATCAGATTATTTTCCATTTTATTATTTTTTTAGGTATTATTATTATTATAAATTGTTATATATTTGTTTTGTATTTTCAATATCTATTTTTCCCCGTTAATTTCTATTGTTTTCATGACGACTTTGGTATGACTGTTAAGTACCTTATATTCGTGACTGTGTTTAAACATTATTAAATCATTATGAAAACAAAAACACTGCTAGAATTTCTTCATTCACCTACTTACGGGCGTTTATATCCGTCCTGGTGTCCGTAGCTCCCGCCGTGCTGGGGAGCAGCAGCAGCCACGGCGGCGAGAGCGGCAATCACGAAGAGCTGAAACAGGCAATTACAAATAGTCAAAACTTGATTGGTGAAATGTCTTTAAATAAGCAGGCTATTCGACGGTTGATAGAAAGCATAATGTCTTAATGTAAATTGGTGTCTGAAATGTAGTTTATTTGACACAGATACAATGCAAACATTTGCATTCAATCATATCTTCATATCACATTTGTATAGCAATAAATGTCACCCAGGCTGTTAAGTATCGCCTCTTTCCACTCTGTATCAGCCAAGTGAAACATGAAAGCACATAGGCGATGATAACACTTCTGAAAAGTGATTTATGTGTGGCAGTTGTGCTTTGAATTGGCCGCAAGGTACACACAACCATTCTAGCAGCGCGCACTCTCTGGTATGATATCAATCCCGTGCACAGCCTGTTCACGCCAGTCTTGCTCGATATCTACCCACCTTCATGTTTGCTGATTGTTGTGCTCTGCACTGGTGCCTCTGGTACGTGGCGGGCCAGTTTTATACGTGCCTTACTGCCGCGGGTGGTCAGTCAAGGCCAAGGGCATGGCGGCGGCAAAGGAGGGCGGGGCGATAGCTGTTCATAGATCATCGCAAATTGCGGTCAGGAGCGGCCAATGTACCACAGGTGGCGGATAGCCGACACTTATCATTTTATAGCAATAATCCAGACCTGTGAGAGAGGAAGGTTTACGTTGAATATGGTGTTAAATTTCGGGTGGGAAAGCTGAATGTCGGAAAGAAGAATGACATACCAAAGAAGGAAAGATGAATATCGGAAAAAATACGGTCAGAATGTGCAATGTGTGACGACCGTTTCCTTCTTCTGGTTCCTTGCATTCCTTTCTAAACGCTTTATGTAAATAATCACAGGAAACGACTCTCCAAACTTCAGACCTATTCGATCGATCTGACAGGGTTCCTGTCCCGGCTCCTGTGCAATGCTATCGGTGTACACCAAAGATCCTCACTCAATCCTCTCCTGTTTAGGTTGTTTACCTCTTTATGCCACTGAAGGGTACCAGGCTCAGTAGGCTGATAATACCCAAGCTTTGGTACCTGGCAAAGGGACCTGACTTTGGTACCTGGCAAAGGGACTCTCTCTGACACAGCCCATAACTACTATGGAAAGGGCTATATAACCCATGGGAAGCCTTGTTCCATTCCCACAGTCTGAAACTAACTGCGGAAAAACGGAAACTGTTATTTATGATTCTGGTCAAAATTGTCATGGTATTGCTGCTCTGTTACGCGCGGATATAGTGCATGAAATTCATAGCGAGAGGAATTTTGCCGTACTGTTTGATATGAGCTTCAGCTGTGACATCAAGTATCCATCCTCGTCACAAAATGCAGCGGTGTCATTGATCTGTCTTACGTGCGACAGCTCACCCCGATCTTCTCTCCACCCTGGCCAATGTCTTGGTCATCCCGGCGCTGATTGTCCGTATTTGACAATGGGTAGGAGAACAGTATTCAACAACTTCAAATGATTTTCAATTGTCGTCTGCGTGCTGTCTCTGGTCTCCATAAATTTGGCGGTCGCATATCGGATAGGTAAGATGGACTTGGCTGACTAACTACAAACTTTTGCGTCTCGGATTACAACAAACATATTACTTTGCCTCACGTTTTCGGAACATCGTTTTTACCGACGGCTATTGGCCATTGAACTCATCACGGACACGATCCATAATTGACAGATGCGTCTCAACCGAATGACATTGACGGGGGGCAATTATTGCCTTTCTCTTGCGAACAATGCTCTTGTAGTTCAGACACAAGAGACGTCATTCGAGGGTTCTCAACCGGATGTGTCTAAACTACACTTAGAATATGCATTTGTTATTGGCACTTGCCAAGCCAGGTTTAGGTTCAAATTTGCAATTGAGATATTTTAGTGTAACATTCTATATTCATAGCTTTACAGTTACTTCATTGTTGTCAAATGTGCTCTCAAAGGTGTGTAAAAATAGATTGGGTGAAAAATATCCGATTTTAAGCAAAGGAAAAGGTCAAAATCGGGTCATGAAAGTGTGTTTTATTGCAACGTCTGGAATAGCCACGCGATACATGTTTATGACTTTTTGCACTCCTATAATTTTACATAAATAACTAGCTAGTCCTAATGATCTCACGTTATGATCATTCATTGAAGTTTAACCAGCGCCCCGCTGGGGTATTCAGGCGAACACGTGTGTGAATTGTAGGCAGGGAGTCAGCTCCTTTGCTTGTAGGCAGTTGCCTCCGCCCCCCGCCCCCCCCCCCCTCCCAGCTGGGGAGGGGGGGGGGAGATTCTGCCTCATCGTTATCTTCAGAACCAGTAACTGCAGCGAGACGGGCAATGCGGCAATCGAAAGCTCTTAATTAACCGCATCTAAATCATATGCGACATTTTCAAAATAAAGTCACATGTCAGGTCACGGTCAGGTCAAAGGTCAAAATTAAGGGATTTGAGTTTATGGGCCATACTTTTCATCCAAAGCCTTATATTGCGACTATTATCGCACAAAGTCCTGTCATAGGTGTAATGCATCTCCCACATAAGCGAGAGTGGAATTGTAAGCAAAGGTCAAGGTCAGGTCACAAAAAGATACTATTGGCAAGAGGTCTACGAAAGCCATGCGACACATGTTTTATGGGTTATTTTACACGTATAATACGATATTAGCAGACTTTTTTACAACCTGACCCCATTTACTGGCACTCAGGTCAAGGTCAGGTCACATAAGGTCAAAATTTGAAATGGATTATGCTAGATAGAAAAGGCATTCCTCTAGGCCAATTTTGTCTCTGAAATATAGCAGTGGCACTTATTTGTCTGCATCTGTTCACTAAATGCCCCTAAAAGCAAAACAAAAAATGAAGTCACGAGCTACTTATACTTGAGAGCCACAATGCTGTCAAAAATAAAGAGATGGCATTGAAATTTGGTTTTGTATCGTCCATACTAGGGTCTCCAACATGCATTCTGGTTTTTGGAATATCTTCAAAAAATTGATTTGGATATATTGTTTTCTTCTTCCGAAAAAACGTGTTTTTTTGTGGAAGGGGGGGACTCAAAATCTGGAAACTCCTAGATCACCACATTAAAGAGAATGTAATTTCCTTTCTTTTTTCATTTTTATTTGCAATTTACAAGAACACTCGATTTTCTACGGTTTTTAAAACATGTATGGTTTTTCCACCAAAAATGGCATGGCATGACATCTTTAAAACGTGATTATATGCCAAAGTTCTGTATCATTTTTATTGAAATGTGGTAGGGAGACGTGAAATGTATGCAGCATAAGGTACTACAAGTTTCACATCGATATCTTTCATAGTTTTGAAGATTTTGAGAAAATCCAGGACCGAGGCAGATTCTGGGCCCCATACCCCCTCCCCCCAGCTGGGCGCCGGTTAAGGCCAAGTCAAGGCAGGTCACATAGGGTCAAAATTGTAACTACTTTTTAAATTCGGTAGTTCTGTTGAATATCCGCATGTGGCATAAAAATGGCAAATACAGAAACACTAATTATTGTATATTTTCTAGGTGAGTCAACTGGTTAAGAAGTCTTCTTACCATGTTACACCTATTAATGCTAGACGATATGATCTGGGTATCCGTTCATATTGGTTTCAAATTTGTTCTTTTCACTTAAATAACAAGAATTGTAGCTTGAACATGCCAGCTTGCTCAAACGTTACCCATAACTTTGGCGTCTTTAATTCTTGGTCGCTCTCGCAGACTTTATAAGGTTAAGTTAGTATACATATGTTGAGGTAGTTACAGAAACAAACTTGTCACCAGCTTTACATTGAATTATGTTGTCATAATGATGTTTTGTTGTTAAAAATACTCTTTTTGCCTCGTTCTAGAGATGGCTAAAAGTGCAAAAAACACTACTCTAATCAGTGTGAGGCAACGTGTCTTGCAAAAGCCAAATAATGTTTGTCGTTTGCTATGAGAAAAAAAACTATCTGTTGCAATTGGACTTAACGCAGTTATGACACATGGCATCTCGCAGCCTTCTAAAAATAAGTGTCCATTTGGCATGATACAAAGCACTAACATAGCATCGAAAAATATATTTCAGTACATTGAACACGTCAGAGAAAGCATGGAGACTAGCACGAGAGACACATAATAACTTAGCTGTAACTATAGCATATCTGGTGATACATATATCAGGTACAAACAACTTCTCTCTTGCTGTCTTTGGAGTCAAGGATCGAAAACCTTAGCGAGATTTCGCACATTGCAATACTTTTGATCAGATGTAGGTCCCCGTTCATTGCTCCTTGGTCTTTTAATACACAGGCTTGTAGAGGGGAGCGGCCTTGTAGGTGGGCTTGTAGGTGGGCTTGTAGGTGGGCTTGTAGGTGGGCTTGTAGGTGGGCTTGTAGGTGGGCTTGTAGGTGGGCTTGTATGCGGGCTCGTGGTAGGCGGGAGCGGCCTTGTAGGCCTGGCCGTGGTGCTCCGGGTACTGGGCGTTGCCCTCGTACGAGACCTCAGCGTTGTAGCCGCCGTAGTGGTCGGCGTAGTACTTGACGTGCTGGGTGCGGCCGTCGGGCAGCACGACGCTGTACTGGCCCTCGACGTTGCCGCCGTCGCTCGTCTCCTTCTTGGCGAACTGGGCGCCGTAGTGCGGGTCGTGCACGGCGTAGTCGTAGGCGTACCTGCAATAGAAGCAGTCCATGACTGGTTGTTTTGCTTATGTTGCAGCATTACAATTGAATGCAACTGGCAATGAGTTCTCCTCGTATTACAAATGCAAGTAACCAGTGATGTTGTCTTCAAATTGGTTAGCTCATATTACTTACGGCGTTTTGGCGTCGTAGTCCTCGTGTCCGTAGTCCTTGCCGTGCTGAGCGGCAGCCACGGCGGCGAGGGCGGCAATCAGAAGGAACTGAGGCACCACAAAGACACGTGTGGGGAACGTTAGTGGTCTCACGGGACACGTGTGGTTTACGTTAGTGGTCTCACGGGACACATGTGGTGAACGTTAGTGGTCTCACGGGACACGTGTGGTGAACGTTAGTGGTCTCACGGGACACGTGTGGTAAACGTTAGTGGTCTCACGGGACACGTGTGGAGAACGTTAATGGTCTCACGGGACACGTGTGGTGAACGTTAGTGGTCTCACGGGACACGTGTGGTAAACGTTAGTGGTCTCACGGGACACGTGTGGTGAACGTTAGTGGTCTCACGGTACACGTGTGAAGAACGTTAGTGGTCTCACGGGACACGTGTGATGAACGTTAGTGGTCTCACGGTACACGTGTGGAGAACGTTAGTGGTCTCACGGAACACGTGTGGTGAACGTTAGTGGTCTCACGGGACACGTGTGGAGAGCTTTAGTGGTCTCACGGGACACGTGTGGAGAACGTTAGTGGTCTCACGGGACACGTGTGGTGAACGTTAGTGGTCTCACGGGACACGTGTGGTTTACGTTAGTGGTCTCACGGGACACGTGTGGTGAACGTTAGTGGTCTCACGGGACACGTGTGGTTTACGTTAGTGGTCTCACGGGACACGTGTGGTGAACGTTAGTGGTCTCACAGGACACATGTGGTGAACGTTAGTGGTCTCACGGAACACATGTGGTGAACGTTAGTGGTCTCACAGGACACGTGTGGAGAACGTTAGTGGTGTCACGGGACACGTGTGGTGAACGTTAGTGGTCTCACAGGACACGTGTGGAGAACGTTAGTGGTCTCACAGGACACCTGTGGTGAACGTTAGTGGTCTCACAGGACACGTGTGGTGAACGTTAGTGGTCTCACGGGACACGTGTGGTGAACGTTAGTGGTATCACGGGACACGTGTGGAGAACGTTAGTGGTCTCACGGGACACGTGTGGAGAACGTTAGTGGTCTCACGTCCCACACATGCCAGACGAATCCACCTGCAGCGTAATGTTTAGGATGATGTGGAACTAATCGTCAGAGTATAGGTAACGATGGCTGGCATTATTTAGGATACATATTAAACAGTGAAACGTGACAATCATAATGTCACGCATGTCAATGATGCACTCAACAGACACATGACAATCGTTATAGGATGCAAGTTAACATTACACTTCACTTCAAAGTTAGTGCAACTACATCTCGTGCAGAGTTCAGCCACTCTCGCACGCCTCGCCTACCTTCATGTCTGTTGTGTGATCCAGTGCGAAACTGACACAGTCTCCCAAAGTTCGCGCGGCTTTATACCTGGTCCGGCCACCAAGGTTGCCGACTGCGGTTCATGTCAGAAGCCGGCGGCGGAGTCAGGTCATCGCCCACCGCCCACCGCCCACCGCCCACCGCAAGTTTCCACGCTCGCTCTGTCACTCGTAATATGCCGAATGTAGACCACAGACAGACCACAGTCAGACCACAGACATACTACAGTCAGACCACAGACAGACCACAGACAGACCACAGTCAGACCACAGTCAGACAGAAAACAGCCAGACCACAGACAGACCACAGACTGACCACAGACAGACAGACCACAGACAGACCACAGACAGACCACATACAGACCACAGACAGACAGACCACAGACAGACCACATACAGACCACAGACAGACCACAGACAGAACACAGACAGGCCACAGACAGACCACAGACAGACCACAGACAGACCACAGACAGACCACAGACAGACCACAGACAGACAATGTTTAGAAACGTTGTTCAGTGCTCTTGCGAGGAACATGGTATATATTATAGGTAGAATAAAGTAATTAATATACTGTGTAATATGACCTTTTCCTCGACAGTAAGTAATCAATAATAAAAACAAAATATTAGGTGAATTTTCGGCCACAGGCCATTCTCAAACCATAACACATTGACAGTGGTTATGGTGGTTACGAGCGAGCGCGAAGTGCTTGCTAGTCTTTCCGTGGTATATGGGAAAAATCTGAATATGAGCGGCCCGGCCCGACCCTTGGCAACGCTTTTGAGAAGCAGATTGTCAAGCTGACTTCTTTGCTGAGCAGCCCCATCCAACCAACCCTGTTTGAGACCGGTGCCGACTCATGTGGTGTTTTCTCGCAAAAAAAAAACACAGATGCCTGTGGTCTGTGGTCAGACCAGATGCCTGACAGATGCCTGATGTCTGTAATCAGACCACAGGCAGACCACAGACAGACCACAGACAGACCACAGACAGACCACAGACAGACCACAGACAGACCACAGACAGACCACAGTCAGACCACAGACAGACCACAGATAGACAATGTTTAGTTTGAAGATAGTATATTTTCTGTATCGAATCGCATTAAATTGAAATATTTATATGTATTTCTAAGATATTCTATCGCTTGAAGAAAGGCTTTAGATAAGGTTCAGGGGGCTTTATAAATATGCATCGTGAACTCTGATATCCGAAGCTACGACTCAGTTCCCGTTTCGCCTCCCTATCCATACTGGGATCAGTGTTTTGTGCACTTGCAGAAACAACTACAAATAAACATTCTCCATATGTCTGGATTTCAACTGGAGGAGAAATATCGAATGTATACAATGGTCAATATTGTATGTATTGTCCCGTATTTCTTGCCTGACTGTGGCTAAAGTAACCATCAGTGGTCCGACACCGACGACCAGGCATCGCCAAAATGTAACAATTTATAGTTTCAGAAGGGGGATGCGTAATCGCGGGCAATCAAATATCCTAGGGAGAACCTGCTTAAACTGCCAAGGTACCTGCTGGACGCCACGCCAATATCTCTCACAAGCCTACCCATTAGCGTAAGTAACCACACATATAGCGGTCTTGAGACAGGCATAGTAAGTGAACGAGGTTACTGTTCGCAGATCTTGAAAACATCTCGTTTCTGCTGGTTTTGTTCCTTGGGTTTCAGAGAAATTTAACTGATGATCCGATCGTCACAAATATGTCTCTTAAAACTGTGTGCTAGGAACCAGAGACGGATAATTTTGAGACAGGTCAGATTTGGCAACTTTTGACTCAACACGTTACGCGTTAGAAAAGACAGCATTGGAGCTTCTATAACTCAGCACCTATAACTCTTCTATAACTCAGCAATATCAGAGGCGTGGCGCTCTGGTTGGCGTCGGTCCGTGCGACCTGCCAAACACACATTACTTTGAGTTATCGTTTATTGTCAGGTGACGTGCATGAAGGCCCGATTGGATGCTGGAAAATGTCAGCGACAGGGTGTTGGGCGAAAGGGCCTTGGCGTTAGTATATGACGAGAGTAGCCAGTATAAAGGTGAATTCAGTTATTGGAAGTCTGTTTGGCATCTAAGAATATTCGACTGCGCATGCGCAGGAAGGCGTACTGGATCTGGGCTGAGGCTAACTGGCGCATGACTTTAGAAACTATGACGTCATCGCCCGTCATGCTCCTCAGAATGTCTAAGCCAGACATTTCTGGATGCGCCCGATCTCAGAATAAAATTTAGACGGTATTGGCCCCGGCGACAAAATATGCGGACACTATCGCGGAAACTGGTGCAGTTTGAGAGGATGAAGATGAAGCAACTGGAGGCAACGCACCTCATCGGCTGATGATCACGGTCTTCGTTGACGTGATTCATCACAACTTCATCATCGCTACTTTCTTGGTCGTCCGTGAAAGCATTATTGATCAAATCAAAGATTTGAAGAATCCCTCTTCGCTCACCTTCCATCCCTATCACAATATATAAATAGAGTATTATAAACAACTTAAAAGCACGTATTTCAGGCGTCACAACGGATACAAGAAAGCTAAAATAAAGTCAATAAATGAAACAGAAAACAGAAAGTTTATATAAAGACTGCTGCCATTTTTCAATAAGCCACTTCTTCATTGCAAATCCCATTGTCCTATGAATATTATGCCAATCGATAACGTCATAAAAAGTGTAATGACGTCACCGAAAATGTGACGTCACCTAAGCAAATAATACCAGTAAAACGACTTTTTGGGCGAATACCGAGTGGGCGCGCTCTGGTAAAGCTAAATTTAGTTGTATTAAATTGTGCATGATCTCCTTTCTCGAGTCCACCAAAAGCGAGTACGTCCTGAGCGCTGCATGCTGCATCGTATAAATGAATGCTTAGATCAATAAAACAATTTTTGATCAATAATTATTTTGGTTCATTACCATACCAAAAACAACATGTATTTGATGGACCTATCCAATGGTGAAAACCCGATCTCAATCCGAGCAGTGGTGCAAAGTTCGGGCCATGTCTGGCCGGGTCAAATGTAAATTTGTCTAGTAAGTAGTAAGTACATTTTAGTCCTCCATAAAACAAAATGCCAGGCCTCCATACATGCCAACATACAACTTAAGTTTCATTAAATTTGTATGATCTCCTTTCTAGAATCCGCTAAAAGTGAGTACCTACGTCGTGAGCGCTGCATGCTTCAGCGTATACAAAAATTATGCTCAGATTAATAATGCCATTTTTGATCAATAATTATTTTTGTGCATTTCAACGTTTGCGTGTGCCACGCGCTGTGGTACCACCCCTATCAGAACGCACTATGCCAAAATCAAACTTGATTTGATGGTCTTATCCAACGGTAAAAACCCGATCTCAATCGAAGCAGGGGTTGCAAAGTTATTAGCTTCCGAAAAGCGTCTGTACGGCTGGTTCGGACCGGGCAAAATTAAAATTTGTCTAGTACGTTGACGAGAAACCGCACGGCCGCTTTGAGCTCGCTCGGTAATTAGATGCCGAACAGGTCTCTGGATTCGAACCAAAGGTGAAATGAATATGGCAATATGGAAGTGGAAGTATTCTGAAACAAGTGCAGTCTTCGCCCCAGAGTATTTATTCCGTGTTTATGCTTGGTAGCTAGTACGCTGACAATGAATAAACCACAAACATCAAACAAGCAGGAAAACCGTCTGAGCTGTAAAGATACATAGAATTAAGGCCATATATACTAGGTACCACCATCTGGCGATTTTAGCTAAGCGTGACGTCATATTGGGCTGTATGCGCATTTGGGTAAAAATGAAGTAAATGGCACGTGATCAAACTTAGCCCTCGCCCTACGGGGGGGGGGGCTGACAGCCCCCCCTGAGGTTTTTCTTCAATAACTGTTTACACATTCGGCGCATCTTGCTGAAATTTTCTTTAGCTGAGTTTACAACAATTATACGTAAGCTATAAAAAATAATTGAAATTAGTTGAGTAGTTTGGGAAATCATCATGTTTTGATGACGTCATGTTGATGGAAAAACGATAAATATTTGAAAAATGGTAGAAAAACGAGTTTTAAAGGAAATTGTAAACACAATTTACCAAAGATACAAAATGGCATTCTCTTTAAAATGGCAATCTCGGCTTGTCAAAATTGTACTCAGAATAGCGATTTTGTCCTGGATAGTGTTTTATTGTCAATTTAATAGCGAAGTGAAGCACAAAGACCAATAAGTCAGACATCACGCCCGGTCGGTTGATGGACCTGCAAAAATCGGCATTCAATATTTCATAACAGACTGGTTTCAAGCTCGTCACAATTTTCTAAAATTACCAACTTAACCCGCCATTGACTTGTGGGGGGGGCGTTTACCCCCGCCCCCCCCCCCCCCCCCCCCCCCCGATTAACTTTGGCAATAGCACACACACCAACAGCGCGATCAACGTGGAACTTCGGTTACTTCATCAATTGTACGTCTTCTGTGCAACAATGAAGAAATTTCGTCGATTCTTTTTCGAGATAAGCGAATTTAGTGAAGTCACTACACACGAGTATGACGAAAAAATAAGCTAAACTTTAACAGGCCGTCCAAATGCCATATTTTGAGCAAAAGACAATAAAAACGTCACAGGGGGGGGGGCTGTCAGGCCCCTCCCCCCGTAGGGCGAAGGTGAAAAAATCTCCCGTAGGGTGAGGGTTAAATACAAACATTGTGTGTCTTCTCCCGCACAGAACACAATGACGAGTGCGAAGCATTGCGATAGCTCAATATTTATTCAAACAAGCAATCAATTCATAACTGAGACTTCAAACAAAGCGGAAAACTTCAGCTGGGAACGCAACCTATCGCGTTGGACGTTATTTACATCTTTTTCGGTAATCCAGCCAAGGTTCGATAAATACAGGTGGTCTGACTTCCGGTACCAACCACCTTGAAGTGACTGTTAGCCAATCAGCGGCGGAACTTGCATATACAACCCCTTTTGCAAATTCGAAATTAAATTGCTTATAAATGGATAAGTCTTGGGGAAAATGACCTTAAAGGGAATAGTGCACATTGGGAAAGGAAACGAGTGTCCTGATTACGGTTCTGGCATTCGTTTTTGCGAGAGAAAAAATACCCATTTGTCATAATTTGCCAAATATTCATATTTATACATGTCACGTCACAACAATCTTGTGTCGCCAAAATGAGTTGTGACGTCATACCGGCAAAAGTCTATCCTTGAATAAGAATATGTAAACAACACTACTACTTAACAAGACTACTTAACTACTTAACAAGACTACAACCTCGTTCGCTGGGCAATTTGTGATAATTTGAAGAACAAAATATTCATATTTTTACATGCGTGAAATGTGATTGTTTGCACTATGGCGTTGCATGAGTGGAGTTGGAGTGGCGTTGCGTGAACCTGAAGTCACACCCATAAATGTGCATGTGCGTAAATATATGTGCTATACCCATAAATGTGTTTGTGTGCAAATAAATGTGTGGATGTGCTTCTACTGCAGCGCAAATTGCAGGTACCAGTACTAATCACCCATCAAAAGATGTGCCTTTTCAAGACGAGTGACGAAATTATTTCCAATTGAAAATCCAATGGAAATTGACAAAGTTATGGGCAATAATATTTCTAGCTCATCACGAACTTAGCGTAAATCAGCGTAATTCAAAAACAAACATTGGCAAAATGTAATCGATATATTGCAGGTACTGCGACCAGCTACCCATCAAAAAATGCGTATTTTCACGAAGCATCTTTTGGTAATTTTCAATTGGAAATCGGTCCAAAGTTGGCGAAATTAATTCCTTAAACCTAGTCACATGATGTTTCAGATTTGTCGTGTTTGCCTTGAACCACAACAGCGGCGATAGCGCAATCTAGACGAATCAGCTTCGTGAAACGGATTTTGAACCAATGACTAAGCCAGACGAGGCACAAGCCTTCATTGCAATTATGTTACCAAACACATAGTGCGTTTCGGAATCGGTCGGTTCAAATAGCGAAAACGAAGTGCGGTAAAATACTAATGACGTATGCGAAACGTCACGAGATTTGTTCCTTTAAAATAGCCCCCAATAGCTCCAATGGTTTTGCGTTGAAACTCAGCAACTAGGTCGTTTTGGAAAGAACAATTTCAGATTTGGAGATTTCTCAGTACTCCCGACAATCTGGCTATCTCAGTTAAAAACTAATGTTAAAGGTTCACTATTCCCTTTAATAATTTAGACATTGCAATAACGGCTAAAGATAATGGCTATCTCAGTTCAAAACCAATACAAAGGTGAAACATTCCCTTTAACAGGTATTTTGCCATGAAATCTTACACCTATTGAAGCCTGACGATATGATCCGGGTATCCGTTGGCATTGGTTTTAAATTTGTTCATTTTCACTTAAATAACATGAATTGTAGCATTAACCCTCACCCTACGGGAGCTTTTTTCACCTTCGCCCTACGGGGGGGCCTGACAGTCCCCCCTGTTAACTTCAAACCAAGCAACTTAGAGCAATGCGGTAAGAACCAGCATGTTGCCTGTCATGAGAGGAATATAACAGTATGCGATTTTTAGGTTTCAGGTGAACGGATGACCTTCCAGGTCAAGTGAATAACCTCGGATTTACCACGTCCAGAACAGCGATTTTGCTCTCCAGAAAACCTCAAAATTAGAAATTGATAAATGTAAATAAAAAGGCATGTTCGTAGACCAGTTTTGGCCCAGAGATACAGAAAAGGTAATTATTTGTTCGTATCTTGTAAAAAAAGTCAACAAAAGTTCTTTTTAAAATTGACGTCATTAGTTTCTTACACTTAGGGAGCCATCACTCAGTCAGAAATGAGGATATTGCTTTGAAATTTGGTATGAGTATTGTCCATACTCAGTTCTCTCACACATGTTCCGGTTTTCCAAAATCTTTGAAAATTTTGATTTTGTGAGGATTTTTTTTTTAATTTATTTTAGGGGTCACAAACCCAAAATTTTGCAAATCTGAGATTGCCATTTGAAAAAAATGACATTTTGTATCCTTGGTGATTTGGTTTTGCAATTTGCTTTAAAACTCTATTTTCTACGATTTTTCCAATATTTCTATTTTGATCAACATGACGTCATCAAAACGTCATTATTTCCCAAATTTCTCAACCAATTTCAAATAAATTTTTACAGCCTATGTATAATTGCTGTAATTTCAGCAAGATGCAACGCATGTGTAAAAAAGTATTCAAGAAAAACCTCGGGGCCTTTCAGCCCCCCCCCCCCCCCCCGTAGGGCGAGTGTTAACATGCCTGCTTGCTCAAACGTTCCTCATAACTTTGCGTCTTTAATTCTTGGTCGCTCTCGCAGACTTTATAAAGTTAGGTTAGTATACATGTGTATCCAATAGGAGAGGTAGTTACAGAAACAAACCTGTCACATGCGTTATATTTAATTATGTAGTCATTATGCTTTTTGTGTGTGTTAATGGTCTTTTTTCACCGCGTTCTAGAGATGGTTAAAAGTGCAAGAAGCACTACTCTGATCGGTATGAGGCAGTATGCTTTGCCAAAAGCCAAATAGTGTGTGTCATTTGTTATGAAAAAACTCTCTGTTGCAATCGCAGTTATGACACACGGGGTCTCGCTGCCTTCTAACAATAAATGTCCATTTGACATGATGCACTATCACCGCATTGAAAAATATATTTCAGTACATTGAACACGTCAGAGAAAGCATGGAGACTAGCACGAGCAACACAGAATAACTTAGCTATAACTATAAAATATCTGGTGATACATATCTCAGGTACAAACACCTTCTCTCTTGCCATCTTTGAACCTAAGGATCGAAAACCTTAGCGAGATTTCGCACATTGCAATACTTTTGACCAGATGTAGGTCCCCGTTCATTGCTCCTTGGTCTTTTAATACACAGGCTTGTAGAGGGGAGCGGCCTTGTAGGTGGGCTTGTAGGTGGGCTTGTAGGTGGGCTTGTAGGCGGGCTCGTGGTAGGCGGGAGCGGCCTTGTAGGCCGGGCCGTGGTGCTCCGGGTACTGGGCGTTGCCCTCGTACGAGACCTCAGCGTTGTAGCCGCCGTAGTGGTCGGCGTAGTACTTGACGTGCTGGGTACGGCCGTCGGGCAGCACGACGCTGTACTGGCCCTCGACGTTGCTGCCGTCGCTCGTCTCCTTCTTGGCAAACTGGGCGCCATAGTGCGGGTCGTGCACGGCGTAGTCGTAGGCGTACCTGCAATAAAAGCTGTCTGGTTGTTTTGCTTGTGTTGTTTCATAAAATGGAATGAAACTGGCAATGATTTTCCATCGTATTAAAAATGCAAGCAACCAGTGATGTCGTCTTTAAACTTGGTAAGCTGCTATTACTTACGGCGTTTTGGCGTCGTAGTCCTCGTGTCCGTAGTCCTTGCCGTGCTGAGCGGCAGCCACGGCGGCGAGGGCGGCAATCAGAAGGAACTGCGGCACCACAAAGACACGTGTGGAGAACGTTAGTTGTCTCACGGGACACGTGTGGAGAACGTTAGTGGTGTAACGGGACATGTGTGGTGAACGTTAGTGGTCTCACGGGACACGTGTGGTGAACGTTAGTGGTCTCACAGGACACGTGTGGTGCACGTTAGTGGTCTCACGGGACACGTGCGGTGAACGTTAGTGGTCTCACGGGACCTTATCTGTATTAGGTAAAACGTTATTTATGAAAAACAGTTTTGGCAAAAATCAAATTTTTCACCTTTGATGACCTCTGAAGCCTAAAATATGGACCTGAACTAAAAGTGTAGCACCATTTGGCTATTGCTTTATTCAAGAGCTTTCGATTATTTTTTCGTTTGTTCCTAGCTATCATAGTTCCCGAGCTATTTGGGGGTTTCTGGTGCAAAGCCCTGAAACTGGAAATTCTGACCATCTATGACCTCTGGTGACCTTAATATTAACCTGAAAAAAAAATATGAATGAAATAGTTTCAAAATGCATTTGGATGAGCTTTCGAACAGTGTAGTCGGTTTTTGTCTACATGTTATAGGAGCCGAGTTAGAGGGGGTGATGTCGAAACGCCCCCCCCCCCCGTCACGGCGAAGGTGGCGCCGGGCACCGGCACGGCGCGGGTTAAAGGGAATGTTTCACCTTTGTATTAGTTTTAAACTGATATAGCCATTATCTTGGGCCGTTATTGAAATGTCTAAATTACTAAGGTCATTTTTCCCAAAACTTAACCGTTTCTAAGCAATTTAATTTCCCATTTGCAAAATGACTCCAGGCTGGTGCAATCGCTGATTGGCTGACAGCCACTTTTTCAGCCAATCCCCCTTTGTCAGCCAATCAGCGGCGGTCTATAGCTCAATAATGGCGTCGTTCGCCCAAATCTAAAAATTTAATTTGTATAAAGTTAAGTAACTTTTCGAGTGCAAAATATCACTATCGTTTTCAGCAGCATTTACTTCATATTTTCTACTACAACCAGCATATATTTGACAACTTTCAGAAAGGAAAAACTTTCCCCTTTTAAGGATAAATATTAAACACTGAAACTTGACAACCATAATGTCACGCATGCCAATGATGCACTCAACTGACACATGCCAATCGTTATAGGATGCAAGTCAACATTGCACTTCACTTCAAAGTTAGTCCAACCACATCTCATGCCGCATAATTCAGCCACTCCCGCACGCCTCGCCTACCTTCATGTCTGCTGTGTGCTCCAGTGCGAAACTGACACAGTCTCCAAAAGTTCGCTCGGCTTTATACCTGGTCCGGCCACCAAGGTTGCCGACTGCGGTTCATGTCAGAAGCCGGCGGCGGAGTCAGGTCATCGCCCACCGCCCACCTTTGCTTTTATGTAGGTCTTATTTGTATTTCCAGTAAATACTTACGCCTTGGCGTATGTCGTTAAGTCATTGCCTTGCAAGGATTATCTTTTTGTCTCTGCCGAACACACATGCTGGTAGTCCGAGGAAATAATGCATTAGTGCCAGGGCTGCGGAGTCGGAGTCGGAGTCGAAGTCGGAGTCGGAGTCGGTCGGAATCGGCAGTTTTAGACGGAGTTGGAGTCGGAGTCGGAGTCGCTAAGATCTTACCGACTCCGACTCCCCGGAGTCGGAGTCGACTTTTTGGGTGATTACTTTGGTCGGTAGAATAGTCGTCGGCCTAAGAACATTAACTTTACACCGCTTTCGAAAGAAAATGAGTGGAAAATTAAACCTATTGCTTACTCATCTAGCGGTCGATTTCCGCATGATGAAGATACTTCAATAATTTTAACGTCTTCTGATGATGATTGTGGTTTTGGACGCACCGACTCTTATTGTCAAACAACGCCCATTTTAACGTTATCGTGCACGTTTCGTCAAGGTGATCAGAATAATACCATGGTGACCAGGTTATCCTAAGTCAAATTCAAATTTGACCTCAGGTCAAGGCAACTTAAAGGGAATAGTTTACCTTTAACATGTGGTTTTGAACTGAGATAGCAGATTTGTAGAGCAGATCGAAACACGGGTTGTGGTGAAATAATTACCTCGCTACGCTGAGTAATTTCGACACAGGACTATGTGTCGTGGTATAGTAGATCTGGGCACGAAACAGCTCCTTCTAAAAGGGGCCCTTTTAGAAGACGCTGTTCGGCTGCTTAGTGCCCCGATCGGGGCACGAAACTTGAAACTCTTCGACGGATATCCATCTATTGTCCAAACAAACGCCATATTAGTTTTTCAGGTCGAAATATCCCAATATATAGCCATATTTAGCCATATTATAGCCAAATTTCGGGACAACTTTCAAGGTGACCTATTCCCTGTAAGGTCATGTGGTGAACCAGGTATGTCGTGCAGCGCAATGTCGGACGCATCTCGACGAGACATACACAGTGGTGCCGGTCTCACGTTCTTATCTTTCTTTTATGCTATCCTAACTTATTGGCAAAGTTGTGCTGGTCACCTCAAATGACCTCACTCGATCTTGTAGGGGACACTGAGCAATAATTGTACTTGAGTCATCCATAATGAGCTATATTGCAGTTGAGACAGGTATGAAACATACAGGAACAATACAATCCGATAAACGCGTTTCGACACAAAGTCTTCGTCAGTATCGGTTTCGTAAAATAACACAAAGATTACAAGATATATACCAAGGAACGCATCGCAGTTTCATCGTCTTGGTTTCTCTTTAAAATAATCATGTGACACATTTCATACGGTACCGCCTTGGACAGATCGTCTCGAAAAATAAATACGTATACAAATATAGATGACATCCTAACGAACCGCTTTTTTATTTATCTATCTAATACCGAATCCTGCCGCTGATTTTGCCCATTTCATAGACCCAACCCTAATATTAATAGTTTCGTTCATGGCAATATATGCTGCTTCGGTGGCTTTTCTATTTTCTCTATTTTTGCAGGAGGCCAAAATACCAGCTCCATCCAATTTGGCAAATGGTTGGTTTTCTCTGCATGGACTACAAACGCGCTGTGTTCCATGTAGTTTCGAATGTAGTATGAAATGTGTCACATAATTATTTTAAAGAGAAATCAAGACGATGAAACTGCGATGTGTTCCTTGGTATATATCTTGTAATCTTTGTGTTATTTTACGAAACCGATACTGACGAGGACTTTGTGTCGAAACGCGTTTATCGGATTGTATTGTTCCTGTATGTTTCATAATGAGCTATATTAACATAATCTTAAAATAATCATTCTGATCTAATGCGTATCCTCTGATACGAAGATATTTGTATATTTTCTAGTTGACTTATAATGGGAAGGTCACGAAACTGACCTGACCTTAGGTCACCAATAGAAATATAAAAAAATCCGAGATAGCCAAGGGCTTAGGCTTGATTACATCCTGTGAGTTTTGAAGTGTTCAGCAAAATACTGACCAGTGGCTGTGGCACGACCACAAAGGATCTAGCTCGCTTGTGCATTTAACTATGTTTAAAATAAACTTACTTTGTAAAATGTATTTAGATTTCCTTAACAATCAGAAAAGATGCCAATTTGCGGTCGATTTCAGTCGTTTAGGGCCGCCTGCAGGCGAGCGCGACTGGGCTGGACGCGTGGCCGGCACGCCGCGCCCGTGCTGGACGCGCGGCCGGCACGCCGCGCCCGTGCAGGACGCGCGGCCGGCACGCCGCGCCCGTGCTGGACGCGTGGCCGGCACGCCGCGCCCATGCTGGACGCGTGGCCGGCACGCCGCGCCCGTGCTCGGGCGGCGTAACATTGGAAATACAGCAGTGGAAATACAAATAAGACCTACAAAAAAGAACGTATGGGTCAGCTGTTGCTGTAAGCAGTACCAAGTAACCCAAGGTGGACAGTTCACGGACGAGTACATACAGTTGTTAAGGAATCGTGCTACTATTATTTTTTGTTAAAGGGACACTCCCACCTTAACATTAGTTTTGAGTTGAGATAGTCATGTTGTTGGATTTACATTGAAATTAAGTAAGGTAGTAGTTAAAACAACCACATAGGTCTAATCAAAAAGAAATTCGAGCTTGGTCTTTACCATTGTAACGAAGAAACGCCACGTGTACTTGAATAGGGGTCTAAAGCCGATTACGTCACCAGGATTTTTAATATCAGAGACTTAAGGTCGGTTTAATTTCGTGACCTCCCATTATAAGTCTAAGGGGAAATATTCAAATGCTTCCTATTCTAAGGACACGCAAGTTAACAGTCTAATTCCTTCTGGATCATGTTATTATAGGACATTCTTGATCACCTATGTGTCATTTTTGTTCAGTGACCCCTACAGGGTCAGCCGAAGTCATCCGAGTTCAACAACAGTTTTATGTCAATAACTCGACATAATGACGATATAGAAGTGAAACCGAAACCAATGTGTTTATCTCGTCACGGCACGTCTTCCCATTTGCAACATGACCTACTTGGGTTACCACCACTTGACCTTGACCTGAGGTCACATTTGCAAGTTTACCTGACCTAGTCCACGTTAATATGAGTCGAAGTGTCTTGACGAGATAAGCACGATGGCGTCAAAAGTATTGCCTTGTCGTTATTAGGGGAAAAGCTACTCGTGATAAACTCTTTTTAAATAGCCTGTTTGACATTTGATAAGCTCTGCAGCCTTAACTATGGACCTGAGCTGAAATTCAAGGACACTTTAGCCATTCCATTTCTCAAAAGAATTCCATTGTTGTTTTCCGTTTGTTCCTAGCTATCATAGTTCCTGTGATATCTGGGGGTTTCTGGAGCGAAGTCCTAAAACTTGCAAATCTGACCTTTGATGACCTCTGGTGACCTCAATATTGACTTGAGGAAAACATATCTGAAAACCTTCGAATGTGATTTTTGAGAGCTTTTTAACACTATTTTCTGCGTCTTTCTAGCCCTGTTAGTTTTCGAGTTAGAGGGGTCCCAAAACAGTGAATTCCACTGCCCTGACAGTGGACAGTGGACTCACACCATTGGAAATGCACTAGTACCCCGGTAAACTGCAAGGAGCGGGAGCTGTTGTGTCCGTGCCTTCGTCCTGACCGGGCCCCATATCACGCCTTGGCCAGCACCGGACCTCTGCCGATCAGGCCTTACCAAGACCGGGCCCCTGCCAGAATAAGGGTCCTTTTGATGCGAGCCCCTCAGAAATTTCGGGGGGGGTCAGCTGACCCCTTTACCCCCCCCCCCCCCCCCCTGCGTGCGCCTCTGGTCAATGTCATATAAGGAAATGGGTCGCCTAACAAGTAAAAAAACTAGAGGAAAGCTTGTAAACATGAAGAAGGAGAGACACGGGTACTAGGGTCACAAAAAGCTGGAGAAGCGGTACTGGAGGTTTCATGCAGTGCCTCAATCCAGAACCTGCTGGCTTGACTGACTCCCGAACCTGAGGTAGCTGATGAGGTGAGGTGACGGGCTTGCACCAAGTTGACTATGACAAAATCATGCATTTAGTATACATTTGGTGCGAGTACCATACTTGGCTTCAACCGAGTTATATTATGCCGTGTTTTACGGTGTTATGGCTAATGTTTCAGGTGCATTTTTATGAATTTATCCTTATACGATCGTACTCAACCAAGTGAGCTGGCAAACCAATGCATTTAGAACACACACATTTTTCAGAAGAAAAGGCTTATCTACTATATATAAGTTAGTTATTTTGTTTGTTAGTTAACTGTTGCCAAATTAAGTGTCGCCCCCCCCCCCCAGCTCCAAAGTTGGGGGGGGGCGAGTTGACTCCACTGCCCCATGGTTCCCACGTCCCTGGGTGGGAGTGTCCCTTTAAGAAGATATTTTTCATTGGAGGCATTATTTTTTATGTTTGAGAGCTGTGGATTTCCAATCTACATCCCATTTAGTTGAATGTTTACTTATTCGTAAAAATTGATCTCCAACATGGTATACATTTGTACACTATATGCACTCTACACCGCAGCACGTGCTCAAAAACACTCATTTTCTTGCGAGGCTCGTTTTTTATATGCTCGTTTTTTCCTCAATATCACAGATGAGTTGGAACACGCTTCTTTGCCAATGTTTCGAGTATCTTGGTGCCTTGTTTCGGTTCCCCCAGTTTCTGGGGATCATCCTGATATACCTTTGACCTGAAGTATCCCCTGGTGCCTTGTTTCGGTTCCCCCAGTTTCTGGGGATCATCCTGATATACCTTTGACCTGAAGTATCCCCCGCAAAAATCAATGTTGGGGGTCAGATCGAGAGAGTGGGCGGGCCAAGCGTACCTCATCGTCCAGCTGATAACATGCAGTCATCAGAGTGTTTTGGCAGCCATGCAATCGTGCGGTTGCACGTGAGGGACTTTCCCCCATCCTGCTGGAGCCACCAGTTGCCAACTGATCACCATCAATGTCAACGACAATCGACACCTCAGTCGACTTCGTCATACTCGTTGCATAAACCTCATTTCGTGCAACGTCATCAGCCGGAACGACATGATTGGCCCACCGACTCTCTCGACTTGGCCCCTTTATTTTGTTTTGGGAGGGAAAGGCCTCAAGTCAAAGGTATATCAAGATGACCTCCAGAAACTGGAAGAACCGAAACAAGTCATAAGAAGAGATACCCGAAATAACAGCAAAGAAACGTACTCTGACTCATCTGTGCAGTTGGAAAAACAGCCGATTTGTGCCTCGCAAGAAAATTGGCATTTCCTGAGCACGTGCTGCGGTGAAGAGTGTATATAGTGTACAAGTGTAAACCATGTTGGATAAAATTTTCCATAAATTGTTCTTCAAAATGGTGTAATGCAACAATGTATATGATGCATATTTTTGGATTTATTCAAGTATAAAATGTGGTACCCACATTTGTTTATTTCCACCCGGTACGCTATGTTAGCAGCTTTATCAATACCCCAGAGGTGATAGGTTGTATGGTCTTTGTCAATAAACTCAGGTCTGCCAGACCCATGTTTGGGTCTTTGGAATATCTAAGCAACTAGGGCCACTTGGAAAAATGCAAAGGATCGGCTCGATACAAAAAGTTATGTTCTACAAGCCTTTGTCCAAAACTCAAATTGTATATTTCAGTACGCATGTTTCTAATGAAATATCAAATTTTGGTTTTGACACAGGCTTGTAGAACAGGCTTATCCATACAAATTATCCATAAAAATATAAGACGCACAATTAGTATTGGACACAGATAACCATTTGCTCGTAAATGCGAGCTGCAATGCCGCGCTGCCATTGCCGTCGATCCGGGCACGTGTGGTGATGAACGCCATCATTGCAACATGAATACAATTCAAATAGCATTATAACGATACAATATGTAGTCCATGACTATCCACTTATCACTCACCTTCTGTTTTTCAAACCCACTTCATTCAACACGTTCAAACAAGTCTGAAACGTAACGAACACCTCCACCCACGAGCTGTGCGGGGCGGAAAGGCCGCTGCGAGACGTTGCCACAATACAAATATATTTATTTTATAACAATTATTATAACTAAATTGATTTGATGTCATAAACGAAAGACACCTAGCGATATAAAATAGCTATTATATTTTATTTTCTATAAAAAAAAATCGGAAAGGAATATAATTTTACAAATTAAATATGTATAATATTTTTTATTCTTAGTTTGCGCCACATGCTCACCTTTTGCGTCAGCTAAAGGTGGATGTCAGCTAAAAGCGCCCGCCTATTTTTGAGTTCCTCATTTGAGTAGCAACAAAGGAGGATCCAGCCGCCAGTTTAGGGGGATCGAGGCAAATCACTTTCTAATGCATGTCTAATGCAGATCACATCATGTGTTTTTTGTGTTGCTTTTGGGGCAGAACTTGTCGTATCATGCGTCTTGCTGTTTGGGACTTTATAATTTTTGGAGGGGGTCATGGCCCCGTTCCCCCCCCCCCCTGGATCCGCGCCTGAGTAGTGTGCGGCTAATCGATTGAAAATCTCCGTTGAGCAGGCCATGTCGAGCCGCTCTTCGTCATATTTTTTAAGAAGCCCTGAACTTTTCAATTCAGGAGGATGAAGCCTTCTAAAACGCTTTCTAAAACGAGGCGTTTAACTTAGCCTACCTAAATGGGGTTTGCAGGCGTGTAGGCAGGCATTAATGTTCAGTGTATCCCGCATTCGTTAGCCGATTAGAACACGACCGTTGTTTTCAGAAAGATCCATTCAAAAATAAGTAGCATCAATGTCACACGTTACATCAAAAACACACTACAAAGTCGACGCAAAACAGTACAAAGGAAACGTCTTCGTTTCACGACCAAGGACAGTTGATACATAATTCAGCGAAACACACGTCTTTCTTACCCGATGTAACTAAAGTGATGACTCTGCAGTCGACAAAGGACATATAAATGAACGAGGACATCAACAATGGGTCAATAAATATAGCCTTGAGGGTTCATCGCCCGTTAAAATAGGCAGGCTTGTGGATGGGATTGCAAGTTTCTTGCAAAGGTTAATGGTAAGAAGTCATGGGCTTGTAGGCAGGCTCATGGTAAGAGGGCGTAGGCTTGTAGGCATGCTCGTGGTAAGAGGACGTGGGCTTGTAGGCAGGCTCGTGGTAAGAGTACATGGGCTTGCAGGCAGGCTCGTGGTAAGGGGACGTGGGCTTGTAGGCCATATCGTGGTAATAGGACGTGGGCTTGTAGGCAGGTTCGTGGTAGGAAACCGTGGGCTTGTAGGCAGGCTCGTGGTAAGAAGGTGTGGGCTTGTAGGCAGGCTTATGATAAGAGGGCGTCGGCTTGTAGGCCGGCTCGTGGTAAGAAGGTGTGGGCTTGTAGGCAGGCTCGTGGTAAGAATACGTGGGCTTGTAGGCAGGCTCGTGGTAAGAAGGCGTGGGCTTGTAGGCAAGCTTATGATAAGAGGGCGTGGGCTTGTAGGCTGGCTCGTGGTAAGAAGGCGTGGGCTTGTAGGCCGGCTCGTGGTAAGAAGGCGTGGGCTTACAGGCGGGCTTATGATAAGAAGGCGTGGGCTTGTAGGCCGGCTCGTGGTAAGAAGGCGTGGGCTTGTAGGCGGGCTTATGATAAGAAGGTGTGTGCTTATAGGCTGGCTCGTGGTAAGAAGGCGTGGGTTGTAGGCCGGCTCGTGGTAAGAAGGCGTGGGCTTGTAGGCGGGCTTATTATAAGAAGGCGTGGGCTTGTAGGCCGGCTGGTGGTAAGAAGGCGTGGGCTTGTAGTCGGAGCCGTGGCCGCCGTAGTACGTGACGTGCGTGCTTCCGTCCTTGGTCTCCACGCCGTACTTTCCCTGCACGCTGTGGCCGTCACTCTGCTCCGACTTTGAGAACTGGCCGCTGTAGGGGAACACTCATAATTACCCAAAATCCATAAATACCAGAGTCCATAAGTACCTCAGTCCATAAGTCCCAGGATCCATAAATACCCAAGATTCATAAGTGCCCAACGTTCAAAAGTACCCAGGATTCATAAGTACCCAAGATCCATACATACCCGAGTCCATAAGTTCCCGGGTCCATAAGTCCCCAGAATCCATAAATACCCAAGATTCATAAGTGCCCAAGATTAATAAGTACCCGGACCTGATTGGCTGAAGCGGTGCATGAGCATGACCAATAGGAGCAGCCGATGCACTGCCAGCCTTGCAAGCATGCAGTAACCGACAAAAAACCTGAGACAATGTTCGTAGTGGGCTAATGACGTCATGACGCTGATAAAAACGTGACAGGTGAACATGTGAATTTTGGAACGTATGTTTTTTTTCTTCTCGCAACACGTGGTTTGGGCCGCGTTAATACATCGGGCAACTTATTTGCGCCAGGCTCTCGCTGCGCTGCGGCACTACACTGTAAATATAAGTTCACTAGCCAATTTTCGAAATGAGGATGTTCGACAAGTTCTTCTCTTGCTCTTCGTCAGATCATAACAGGAGAATATCAGTAAGAGCCCTATAAGTTTAACAGTGTCCGTGTTGAATAAATGCATACAAGCCGAAGTATAGTATAAACAACGGCTTAATGAGCAATGTACCGTGCTGACGATAGTTTTGCGCAATGTTAAAGAAGCAGGCACAGCCTAACATTACGTGTCCGCCGGCGGGCCATCAGTTGCTTCCGCGGCATTTTAAATGATAGAATGGGTAAGACTGATATTGCAAATACCTCTAGCCAACGTTGTCAATAAAAATAATTGAAATAGGGGCACCCTCAAAATATAGTGGACCAAATCCGTTGAGTTTTCAAATTTGGGTATAGGTAGGGGCACCACTGCAATGGATGCCCTTGCAGATTTTCTGGATCCGCCTAATGACCTAATCAGCGTATCACGTCAATTACCTAGACAGAGTATCGCGTCAATTGAAATCATGTGAAACAGAGACATGCTTATATGTGGAATCAGGACATCAGTTTGTTTGGTATGTAGAGCAGCAGGCATTGTGCCTCGGTCAACACTCAAGCCATGCATTGTTAGCCGGAGTCGCAGCTAGACTCGATTTTGAATCAAAAGTTTCCCTGCTCGAAAACAGACGCCAGGTAGGCAATTTCGCGAAGACAATTCTGCTGCGCGGGACTGGCTGCTCCTTTCCATCAGTCAACTCAGCTAGAACAAACTACTCTCCTCATTCAATTAACTCAACTCTCTGTATTAAGTCCACTCAGCCGACCACATCGGCGCCATTTTCACGGACGGTTACTTTAGCGGGCGGGCGCCCTGACCTCGTCCGGGACCAATATCACGCCACGTTTGCAGCGGGAACTCCTGCACCAACCAGCACCAGTCCTGCACCGCCCGGTACCAGCCCCGCACCAGCCCCGTACCAGCCCCGGCACCAGCCCCGTACCAGCCTAGCACCGCCCGGCACCAGCCCCGCACCAGCCCCGCACCAGCCCCGCACCAGCCCCGCACCAGCCTCGCACCAGCCCCGCACCAGCCCCGTACCGCCCGGCACCGTGCAGCCTGCAGGCGCCGGAGAGGGAGGCAAGGCTGCAGGGCGGCGGCGGGAACTCCTACAGCGTACGGCACCAGCCCCGCACCGCTCACCACCAGCCCCGCACCGCCCGGCACCGTGCAGCCTGCAGGCGCCGGAGAGGGAGGCAAGGCCAGGGCGGTGCGGCGGTGGGAACTCCTGCAGCGCCCGGCACCAGCCCCGCCCCGCTCACCACCAGCCCCGCACCGCCCGGCACCGTGCAGCCTGCAGGCGCCGGAGAGGGAGGCAAGGCCAGGGCGGTGCGGCGGTGGGAACTCCTGCAGCGCCCGGCACCAGCCCCGCACCGCTCACCACCAGCCCCGCACCAGCCCCGCACCGCACCGCCCGGCACCGTGCAGCCTGCAGGCGCCGGAGAGGGAGGCAAGGCCAGGGCGGTGCGGCGGTGGGAACTCCTGCAGCGCCCGGCACCAGCCCCGCACCGCTCACCACCAGCCCCGCACCAGCCCCGCACCGCCCGGCACCGTGCAGCCTGCAGGCGCCGGAGAGGGAGGCAAGGCCAGGGCGGCGCGGCGGTAGGAACTCCTGCAGCGCCCGACACCAGCCCCGCACCGCACACCACCAGCCCCGCACCAGCCCCGCACCGCCCGGCACCGTGCAGCCTGCAGGCGCCGGAGAGGGAGGCAAGGCCAGGGCGGCGCGGCGGTGGGAACTCCTGCAGCGCCCGGCACCAGCCCCGCACCGCTCACCACCAGCCCCGCACCAGCCCCGCACCGCACCGCCCGGCACCGTGCAGCCTGCAGGCGCCGGAGAGGGAGGCAAGGCCAGGGCGGCGCGGCGGTGGAAACTCCTGCAGCGCCCGGCACCAGCCCCGCACCGCTCACCACCAGCCACGCACCAGCCCCGCACCGCCCGGCACCGTGCAGCCTGCAGGCGCCGGAGAGCAGAGAGGGAGGCAAGGCCAGGGCGGCGGCGGGAACTCCTGCAGCGCCGGCACCAGCCCGGCACCAGCCCCGTACCAGCCTCCCACCAGCCCCGCACCAGCCCCGCACCGCTCACCACCAGCCCTGCACCAGCCCCGCACCAGCCCCGCACCGCTCACCACCAGCCCTGCACCAGCCCCGCACCAGCCCCGCACCGCTCACCACCAGCCCGGCACCAGCCCCGTTCCAGCCCCGCACCAGCCCCGCACCGCTCACCACCAGCCTCGCACCAGCCCCGCACCGTGCAGCCTGGGCGCAGGAGAGCCGAGAGCGAGGCAAGGCCAGGGCGGCGGCGGCGGCGGCGGCGCCCCGGGCGATGCGCGTAAGACGCCGCGGCGTGGCCGCGTGTGACGTAATGACGTGTCGACTGTCGAGGTGTGACGTAACACATAGTATACAGTGGCAGCAGCCGTCCGGTCACGGCTCAGTGCCGCACAGTGACCGGCGCTTTATAGTGAAGGCCGAGCGCCCTGACCCGGTGGGCCGTATGACATCCGGCGGAGAACGTAGAGGGAGCACGTGCTGTTTAGGCGTGGCCGGACGCCGGTTGCGTTGCCTGTATGCTATCAAAAATGATAAATGGCGGTGGGTGAATGTGCTAAAATACCGTCACGCGGCAATCGCAATGTTAATTCGCATAGTATGCCGTAATATGTATGCTGACGAACTTAAAGAGACTATCCCACCTTAACATTATATTTGAGTTGAGATAGCCATTGTGATGGCTTGGCATTGAAATTAAGTATGGTAGCAGTTAAAACAACCACAATGATCTAATCAAACAGATATTCGAGTTTGGTTTTGACATCTGTAAAAAAATAAGGTCCATGTGTATTTGAATAGGGCCTCTAAACAGACAGCATCGTCTCTCTTTACCCAACTGGTAATGACACTCGACTTGTTTTAAGGTCAGTCTTGGAATATTTTCGTCTTTCATTTCTCGATCCCCGGGTGGTTCGCAATCTGGAGGCTAGCACTATCAGCTGTTGTAGCAGTTGATGCAGCAGTTGGCCGTCGGGGACCGCTAGTGAGCCAGGGTGTTATGACGTCGCAAGGAAATGGTACCAGTTAAGTATTTAACGCTAAATATTTATTTATTTATTTATACATAAATAAATAAATATTTAGTGGTACCATTTGCTTGCGACGTCATAACACCCTGGCTCACTAGCGGTCCCTGGCGACTAACTGCTGCAACAACTCCAGCTGATAGTGCTAGCGAATCTAGACACCGGTTGGTTCGCTTTTTCTGCGCAATAGATGTCGACCAAAAAATTGTGCAATACATTTGGCAGCACAAAGGATTTCCCTGTTATTAAAAAGAAAAAAATGACGTCACCAAGCCAACTTTCCAATTAAAACTAAAAGTTGAATATCTTCCTCGATAAGCATTTTTTACAGAAAAAAAGCTCACGAACATGTTCAACTGACCTCGCCTGACATGCAGACATACAATTAAGTGTGATTCGACAACTTTCAATAAGGTGGGACAGTCCCTTTAAGCAACTAAGTACCTACGCCCATGGGCGTAACCACCACTGGGGACGGGGGACGCCCCCCCCCCCCCACACACACACACACACATACACCATTTTCGGATTTTAACATTACGCCTATGAGCGTTGCATGGACAGAATCGACTTAAAAGTGCCCCCCCCCCCCTACTTTCGGAAGGTGGTTACGCCCATGCCTACGCCGCTGGAATAAATTTATTTTGCTAACGAGAAAGAATTGAATAATTTTGTCACACAACTTGTACAAACTAGTCGTCCGTTGATACGTGCGTACCATAGGATTTGGTCTAGGCTTCCGATAAATACATTTGCATTCGAGTTTTAATGCTTTCAATAATCCAGCGGCGTACCATGGTCAGTCCTAATTGCGTATGTGACCTACATTTTAGCAGTTAATAGGTGATTGAGACATAAACCCTGCACCATGCACCAATGAATGGCTTGCACATGTGGGCGTATCTGTTCAAACGCCGAATCTGGCTGGCAAGTTCAGATAAGAATCGCTGTTGCCTGATTGTGCGGGAAGGTATTTGTACTTGACATATAGGTAAACGTTCTTTTAGAAGAGGGGGTATGGAGAACAGGAACAAACGTATGATACTATGTCTAAATAAATATGCTAAATACAAGGTGCCAAATTCCAGCATCAAAGCTTCAAAGATTCCATCCAGATTCCATCCAGATTCCATCCAGATTCCATCCAGATTCCATCCAGATTCCATCTGCAGCTTCAATACCGTTCCCACTTAGGCATGAGCAGCATGCATCTACAAACCTGTCCTAGCGTCACGGCTACATCCAATTAAAGCACGATGTGATCGTTGTATGGTCACGTCATCATTTATTGAGACATCCTTAGGAGGTAGGTATGCGCTTAATAACCCTGCGGCAGCTGCGGTCGTTAGCTGCCGTTAACGGACCTGCGTCAGCTGCGGACGTTAGCTGCCGTTAACACGCGCAGTGGAGGGGGGGGGGGCACTTTTATCCCCCATATGTTTTTTGTGAATAGCTAAAAAAGAATCAAAGCAGGACGGTGTTTTTTTGCGAGACATTAACGCCAACTCAATAGTAGATCGTTTGTCAAAACAAAATCAAAATAGGTCGATCCATTTTTCAGTTATATGGATTTTCAGTCCAAGATGGCGCCAGAATCGAGGTCGGCAAAGCGATATCTTCGGAACCAACAGTCCAATCAGGATGATTCAAACTCCGTTCGGTCGACAATATAAATTGTCATCCCCGGAAACAATTTTGAACACATTGCTGGTGACCTGTGACGTCACAGAGGTAAAATTACCAAAATTGTGACATTTGGTCAGATTTGACCTTCGTGGCCTCGTTTGACCTTGAAGATATTGACCGAAGATCACGCAAATTTCAGGAGGTCATCATCGCACCTACCTGCCCTATAAATTTGATTGTTCTATCTTTCACACTTTCGGAGATCTTACGGGGTACTGAAGTGCCCCCCCCCCCCCCCCCTCCACTGCGTGTTAGTGGCATACCCCTCTCCACTGCGCGTGTTAATGGGCCTGCGGCAGCTGCGGTCGGTAGCTGCCATTAATGGGCCTGCGTCAGCTGCGGTCGGTAGCTGCCGGTAATGGGCCTGTGTCAGCTGCGGTCGGTAGCTGCTATTAATGGGCCTGCGTCAGCTGCGGTCGGTAGCTGCCATTAATGGGCCTGCGTCAGCTGCGGTCGGTAGCTGCCATTAATGGGCCTGCGTCAGCTGCGGTCGGTAGCTGCCGGTAATGGACCTGCGTCAGCTGCGGTCGGTAGCTGCCGTTAACGGACTGCAGACTAATGGCGATCTTCGGGGATTGTGTGTGAAATATCCCCCTGAATTCAATAACGGTTTATGCTATGGTGGAAACAATGGCACAGGAAGCTCGTGATGCATTTATACTGGTAACATACTTTTTGTTGTGCTGCTTCCTTGTACATGCTGCCTTTTATAACGACGTGTTCTATATAATACCGCATGAGGCCGGTGTAAATTAATTTTCAAGACCGAGGTGGTTTCTTGATTTTTTAACGAGGCCAGAGGTTGAGGTAAACAAATCAATAAAGTGCAGAGGTCTAGACAATTTATGCCGGCCGAGTGTGGTATGATTTTTACTATATGCCGAAAATTCCAGTCAGGTTGTTACCATATCCCGAGGATATCAAAATACATTGGTCCGAGAGGTGTGGTAATATGTGGTAATAGAAAAATACCCTACGGCAATTTTTTGTAACAGAGCGCGTGAAAACAGTGTGTGTGTGATAAAAACCTGACTGGAATTTGCGGCATATAGTAAAAATCATACCACACTTGGCCGGCATGCAAGCAAGACCTTGGTGCTTTATGGATTTTTGACATCGGCCTCCGGCCTCGTTCAAAAATCAAGAAAGCACCTCGGTTTTGAAAATGTATTTACACCGGCCTCATGCAGTATTATATACCAGTAAGGCGCCGTCGTCGGCGATAAACGAGCGAGCGCGAACGAAATGTATGGTGAATTTCAACTCGATGGGGCAAGTAATTTCTGAGATACAAAAAAGGGTGAGCTGTGAGCACGTGCGCACGTGCAGAAGCACCTCACCCATGACTTATGGGAAAGTGGCGGCTGAGAGGTCCCTAACCACACACCAAATTCGAACACAATCGGCTCAGCCGTTCCTGAGATATAGAATAGGGGTGTGCACGCGCGCACCTACAGAGGCACCCCATCCCTGACTTGTGGAAAGGCGGCGACTGAGAGGTCCCTAACCACACCAAATTTAAACACAATCGGCTCAGCCGTTCCTGAGATATAGAATAGGGGTGTGCACGTGCGCACGTGCGCACGTGCAGAGGCACCCCACCCCTGACTTGTGGAAAACTGGCGGCTGAGATGTCCCTAACCACACGCCAAATTCGAACACAGTCGGCTCAGCCGTTGCAGAGGTTTTGCGAGAAAGCACTTCTAAGCACCCCTCACGTGGCACGCGCCACGCGCAATGGTAGTCACCCACATGAGTCAGCACTGGTCTCAAACATGGAAGGTTGAATGGGGCTGCTCAGAAATAAGTCCGCTTGTCAATCGGACGTGTGATTGCAGAGATATGAGCTTCTCAAAAGCGTCGCCACGGGTCGGGTCGGGTCGGGTCGGGTCGGGCCGGGCCGGGCCGGGCCGGGCCGCTCGTATTCAGATTTTTCCCATATACCACGTTTTCACGAAGGATTATTGCGCTGAAAAGATTCTGAAAAGTTTCTGAGAAGTTTCTGAGACGTTTTGGTATAAAAGTCTTAGTATATTATACATTTCAAGAAATAAATTACTGATTTAGGCGATATTATCACTATTAAATAGTTATGGAAACATGTATTAAGCTCATAACTAGTTTATGATACAAAATTGGCCGTTTTTAAAGAACATATGCGTCTAGAGTCCATTCGTTCAGTTTAGCATACTGTCATACTAGTTACTAAATCTGACAGCGTCGTAGATCACAGGTCTGTCTGCGCATGTGCAGTGAGGTGCCAGCATCGATTCGCCGCCGCTTCCGACCCGCGTGCCGCACGCAGATGGACAAAGCCAAGCCGTACCGGGCGGCCGCCGGGTTGGACCGGATCGGGCGAGTCCATTGCGGCCAATAGCGTCACACGCCACATAACGTTTCTGAGCAATTCTGCAGTTTTGAAAAGTTTCAGTCGGTGGAGACTGGCATCACAATTGACCTATCAATGCTTATCTTGCTAATTACCACCAAACCGCAATTTTGTCAACACATTCTTACGAACATATTACAAAATTATGAGGGACATTTCAAGCCAAAAATCGCAAGTAAAGGTTGTGTAGTTAAGGAATGGATTGTCGAACTAAGACTTCTATTTCAAAACTTGTTAAAACTTTTCAGAAACTTTTCAGAATATTTCAGCGCAATAATCCTTCGTGAAAACGGCTATTATAAAAGTCTTAAGTATACAAGTCTTATAAAAATCTTAAAACGACTCGTTTTAAGACTTTTATAATACTTGTCTCCACCGCCAGAAACTTGTCAAAACTTCAGAATGATTCAGATACATTATGTGGCGTGTGACGCTATTGGCCGCAATGGACTCGCTCAATCCAGCCCAACCCGGCGGCCGGCCTGTGCAGCTTGGCTTTGTCCATGTGCGTGCGGCACGCGGGTCGGAAGCGGCGGCGAATCGATGTTGGCACATCACTGCGCATGCGCAGACATACCTGTGATCTATGACTCAGCCAGATTTAGTAACTAGTATGACGGTATACTAAACTGAACGAATGGACCCTAGACGCATATGTTCCTTTAAAACGGTAAATTGTGTATCATAAACTTGTTATGAGCTCAATAAATGTTTCCAAAACTATTGAATAGTGATAATATCGCCTAAATCAGTAATTTATTTCTTGAAATGTATAATATACTAATACTTTTATACCAAAACTTCTCAGAAACTTTTCAGAAACTTTTCAGAATCTTTTCAGCGCGATAACCCTTCGTGTAAACTGCTACTAAGATTTTATACCAAAACTTTTTTAAACTTTTCAGAAACTTTTCAAAATCTTTTCTGCGCAATAATCCTTCGTAAAAACGGCTATTATCACACACACTGTTTTCACGCGCTCTGGTAAAACAAATTTGCCTTCGGACATTTGTATAATACCACTTATTACCACACCTCTCGGGCCAATGTATTTTATTATCCCCGGCATATGGTAAAATTGAATACCTAATAAGCTAAGTCCGACGGCAATTCACTTGATACGCTCCCTCCAGGAAGCAATGTGAAGGCCGTTCGCGGAGACTTACCTATTTTGACGAGAGAATGTTTCGCTTAGCTAAAACGTAGAAAAAAATATTCGCAAGTGGCCATACATTTCATTGTTGCTCGGACAGTTCATTTAAAGTTACGCTCACTGTACCTAAATATTTCATGGTGATTTGTCTAAAAATGAAGAGAATGACAAATGTTAGTTTCGTGTTGGAATGCAGTAACGGAGATTTCCGAAATTTTTGAAATAACTTATTTTACTTCGGGATAAATTTTGAACTTCTCAAAGTTGTGTAATTGTATTACTTTTTATGAAAGTGCTAAGGGAATATTTATTTCCGTAAAATGGTACAATTCACCTCACATAAGGTCGCCCATTGTCTTGTGTCATTGACGTCCGTGCCACGTTGAGCACAGTGTTCGTTCAGCAGTGCACGAATTGGAATTGTCACTCCCATGCTATGATGTAGGTAAGCATCGTTTGACATTGGTCGTTTGTGTTATTTAACAACATACTTGTCTCTTAGGCACTATCCCTTCATTTGACATTATTCCATACTGCACATGATGTATTTTGTTCACCTCAGGCTCCCGCCGGGAACTTCCCGGTTTGCCAATTCGAGGGGAGCCAACCGCTGTTATGCAAGCTGGTAAAAGTCGTTGATATGTGCGGTTAATGTATGGGCGATTTTCGGTTTAATCAGGTGGCCATGGTGACCATGTATATCTGACTTTCCCAGGTAGGAGGTATGTACTTCCTTCAGCCGAGAAACTGTTGACATTCGCGAGGTCGTAAAACATGCTCCAATTCGCCATGTGCTGTGATGACCTTCACGGTACAGATATGAGCCGCAATGTCAGTGCAGCTTTAGCGGACTGGCACGAGAGAGACAGTTTATGGCGCGGTCAGGGCTGCAATGAAACATTATGGTGAGGTTCAACTCAAACACGCTTGTTTGTTAATGTTAAGGCTAGTGTTTATGTTAATGTTAAGAATGATAACCAATACGGCGCTTTTGAAAGTAGGCATTGAATTCTCCCTTGACCTTGCTCTGCAGAGAAGCGTTTAAGCTTCCTCGTGTAGCATCTTTTTACAACTTTCTCAATCCCACTCTTATATTAAAGATGAAATGTCCGTGTGTATGTACGTGTGTACGTACGTATGAAAGCAATATTCTTCCTGGCCACAGCGCCGAAACGGCAACAGCTGCGACGGCGAAATTTTCACACATAAATCAGATATTTGCGAACTTGGACTTTGGTCCGAATTCGGAGCGCGTGCAACGTCTGTGAGGCACGTGGGGGCCGACTAATTTGCTGGGGCTTGCGACCGCCGCCGTCAGACGCACGTGCCGTCAGCCCAGAAATCTGGCCAGATTTTTAGACCAATCTTCTACACATCTGGCGACTAAACAGCGCACCATTTGAGTCTTGGTTTGAATACGCAGTGTTCAGCCGTGCATATTGTTGATAAGTGTTGAATATTTTTGCCTTCGTGAAAAAACATACCCTCTTCACTTTAGTGTAAGTCATGTACCAATGTTATGTATTTTGAGATGCACTCTAATTTACGGGAAGATTGCAAAACGAAATGAACACACTATGGCAAGGAAAAGGATAAATATATGAGCTTCGGACCAAGAAAATAAGGGCATAAAATAGGTAGGTACTCGAGTTGTGATATGCTAATGGTGTTTATATTTGTTTAATATTCTTACTACCAGGATTTCGTAACATCTAGCAAATGTGTTGTTTAAGATGTCGCGGTGTGAGAGTGAGACAGAGCCAACTGACGCTGTTATCTCGAGTCATTTAGACTAGAGGGCTGTGAACTATTAACCCGCGCACTGCAGAGGGGGGGGGGGTTGATTTCCGCCCCCCTCAGGTTTTTCAAAGATAGCGGAAAAACGGTGGCGCGCAGCGCCGAGGAGTTTTGGCACACCTGTTAGAACATCAATTGCGCACACTTTGAAAAAAAATAACCTTGGGTCATCTCAGGTCAGGTCACCAGACCAGGTCAAGTGACCCCACCTCCAAAAATGTTTGAATTTGTGTCAAAGCCAGAGTTTTTCACCGATCAGTTTGAAACTTGCAGACTGTCATGAGGGCATAAGTACTTACAATTGGTATATCTCGGAATTTCGATATCGGTGACTTATGGTCAGGTCAATTTCGTAACCTCCCCATTATAAGTCAACAGGGAAATATACAAATGCTTCCTATGCCAAGGATATGCATGATATTGGTCCAATTACTTCTGTATCATGTTATTATAGGATATTATTGATGATCCAAGTGTAATTTTTGTTCAGTGACCCCTATTGGGTCATTTGAGGTCATGAGAGGTCACCATCACTTTTTTGTCAATAACTCCTGACATAATAAAGATAGAGAAGTAAAAAAGACATCAATGTGTTTATATCGTCGATATACGTCTTCCCATATGCAACATGCCCTACTTGGGTCACCACTTGACCTTGACCTGAGGTCAAATTGTTAGGTTAGTTTAACAAGGTCACCATGTATATCATTCGAAGCGCCTTGACAAGATAAACACAATCGCGTAAACAGTGTTTTGTTATCTTTATTAAGTAAAAAGTTAATACAAAAAAGTTAAGCAAAAAAAACAACATTTTTTTTCTTTTTGACCTCTGGAGCCTCAAATATTGACCTGAGATCAAATCTGAGTAAACTTTAGCGATTGCAAATTTCACTGGCTGGCGTTTATTTTTTCCGTTTGTTTCTGACTAGCATCATTTCTGAGATATATGGGAATTGCTGGAGCGATGCCCTAACACCGGAAAAACTGGAAAACTTGACCTTTGATGACCTCTGGTGACCTCAATTTTGACCTGACCTAAAAGAACACTGAAATACTTTCGATAGAACATGTATCAAGCTATCAAATGCCTTTTTTGCTTCTCGCTACGTAGCGTAGTTTTCGAGATATCAGGGGGGGGGTGGAAATCAACCCCCTGCAGTTCGTGTTCGGCGCAAATCCCCTGCAGTGCGCGGGTTAACAACGGATTTTCAACATATTGCGCATCGAGCAACACTGGCCATCTAGTAAAACTATAGCTTTCACTTGTGAAGCCTGCCAACCTGACTATTTCACTGCGGTTGAGATAGCGATGTAGTCCCGACCTCCTACCATGCAGTTACTGCGTTCCCAGTGTTCCCTGTGTTGAATTCCCCGATGGCCGAGCTTCGGAAATACCAACCGAGGTCCCTTCTCAATGTTCGATGTGTATTGCCAATACCACGGATCCCTTATGACTTATCCCTTGTGATAGACTTATGAAAAGTTCACGATCAAGCATATCACCCTCGTGTCGGCATACCTCCGGGCTCCGTTAGCTGTGGACCCAGAGATGTCGGACGTTGACTGCTCCGCCGTAGGTGGGTGTTGACCGGCCTGGGGCGGCCTTGGCGGCGCCGCGGGAGGCGGTATATAGGCGGCGGCGGTCCGCCGATCTGCACCAGTTCAACGCAGAACACACAGTCACCCCGACATGAAGGTAGGCAGGATAGCAGCGGGGCTCTCATAGGGCCTGTTCTAGTGGCGCCTCTAATCCCCTCTAACCTCTTCCAAGTTGCTCCAACTTGCAATCGTCTGTGCAATAGTTGCAAGTTGGAGCAACTTGGAGGAGGTTAGAGGCGCCACGGGAACATACCTAAATAGTGTCTGGTACAGCTGTGGTCGGGTTGTCGGCATCAGTTGTCCATTTTCCTCTGACGAACTTCATGTTCAGTGTTGAAGTAACAAAAACGCTCTCCTATTCGATTACCGCCCTCGCCGCCGTCAGAAAAAAATTGGTGGCATATTCCAAAGTGTGTTTTATAATATTTGTGAAAGGCAAAATAGTTCAATTAGGGAAATCCAATAACGTAAAACATCTACCATATAAGGCAATGTTTCTATTTGTGTAAAGCTACCTTAGTAACCAGGAAAACAGAAGCTAAAATGACGGTAGCCGTTTCGCCCTATCATTAGTCCAAAGCTCTGGCTATGTCACATGACATCTTTGCCGTGCTGCACACGCCCAGTGCTGACATTAATATGTCTGTGTTCCGCAGTTCCTTCTGATTGCCGCCCTCGCCGCCGTGGCTGCCGCTCAGCACGGCAAGGACTACGGACACGAGGACTACGACGCCAAAACGCCGTAAGTATTAACGGGCACGCCGTACGCAATAATTAAGATGATGCTAAAATATGAATGACAACGTCACTGATTGTTTGCATTACTTAGCGATAAATATCATTGTTTAGCTTTACTTAATTGGCCTACATTCTACAACACAAGCAGGATAGTCATATTGCCTTGTTCCAGGTACGCCTACGACTACGCTGTGCACGACCCGCACTACGGCGCCCAGTTCGCCAAGAAGGAGACGAGCGACGGCGACAACGTCGAGGGCCAGTACAGCGTCGTGCTGCCCGACGGCCGTACCCAGCACGTCAAGTACTACGCCGACCACTATGGCGGCTACAACGCTGAGGTCTCGTACGAGGGCAACGCCCAGTACCCGGAGCACCACGGCCCGGCCTACAAGGCTGCTCCCGCCTACCACGAGCCCGCCTACAAGCCCACCTACAAGCCCGCCTACCACGAGCCCACCTACAAGCCCACCTACAAGGCCGCTCCCCTCTACAAGCCTGTGTATTAAAAGACCAAGGAGCAATGGACGGGGACCTACATATGGTCAAAAGTCTTTCAATGTGCGACATGCCGCTGAGTTTTTCGATCCTTAGGTTCAAAGACGGAACGAGAGAAAGTGTTCGTACCTGATATATGTATCACCAAATATGCTGCAGTCATTGCTAAGTTGCTCTGTGTCTCTCGTGATAGTCCCTGCGCTTTCTGTGACGTGCTCAATGTACTTAAATATATGTCCATGCTATATGAAATATGTTTGGCATGAAATAAGACATTGCAATGGCTGCTCTGCTACATACGATACAGCATCGCGTCGGTATCTATCGTTAATTGCCAGGAGATTTTTGAATTGCCAGGAGACAATTTTTAACTTCAATGGTCGAATCAGACTTGTAACGACTCAATTTGTTTTAGTTGACTCAAGTCTGGCTCAACAGCCGAATAACTGACTCGACTCTTGCCTGAAGTGCTCTTTAACAAAAGCAATTAATCGACTCAACTCTTGACTCACGTGCTGTTTAAAGAAAACTGAATCGACTCAACTCTTGACTAAAGTGCTGTTTTTTTTTGTAATTGAATCGACTCGACTCTTGACTCAGGTGCTGTTTTACAAAAATATAATCGACTCGACTCAAAAATATATTTGAGGCGAATCAATTTGACTCATCATCACAAGTTGATTTATGTTGACCGGTGGGGGTGAGGGGTAGGGGTGGTCGGGTCAGCAGAATCGCATTTTATCTAGCGTTAACTAGTTTGCTAAGGGAAATTTGTTTGAGTTGACTCAAGTCTGACTCAACAGCCGAAGCACTGACACGACTCTTGACTCAAGTGCTGTTTTTTTAAATATTCGACTCAACTCTTGACACAAGTGATGTTTCAAAAAAAATATTCGTCTAGACTCTTGACTCAAGTGCTGTTTTTTTATTGAATCAACTCGGCTCATGACTCATCCAAAAATGTCCGACTCATGAGTCGATTCATGACTCAACTCTGAGTCGGTTACCAGTCTGGGTCGAAGGAGTTATTATGAAGAAGAACACAAATCACATATTTTGCTGTCATTGGTTTACAAACAGTAAAACATTTTACATAATGAAGTGCTTGGTCATTTGTGGAGGCGGCTCCGAACATACGACATCAAATCAATATTGACACATGATGGTGGATTCAGGACTCGGTCGAGGGTGGATATGGCCTGCACTACTCAGCAATAGTCTCCGTCAACATAGATGGACCCTACCCCAAACAGGTCCTCAATAAGTTAGAACAGGCCCTCGGTAGGCGAGATCGGGCCTGCTTTAGCTCAGAATGGTCCTTCTGAATGCTGAAATGGGCCCCCTGAAGGCTGAAGTGAATGTCAAGACCAGAATGTGTCTCTACATGACAGAATAGGTACCCTTTGGACACTCGGCTATGGGTCCTTTCGGGGCTTAAGGAGGGTCAACATTATATTGAAATGGCTATCGCGGATTTTCACAATGTTGACTGACACAGTAATGACTCACAAAAATAAAAATATATTTTTCGTTGTCGAAAGTTATTTGTCACAGCATACAACATACTGTACTATTATAATTATGTGGGCCCCCCTTGGCTATGAGGGTCCCTCTGATCCCATTTCCCCTGCCCTGCCCCCTCCCTGGGAGAAATCCTGTCTACGCCCCTGGTCCCCTGTAGGCCAGAGGGGTCCTATGGAGGTCATAGATGCCCCTGAAGTCCACAAGCGGCCCTCTGGAAGCCGAGGTCAATCGAGGTTACTATCTCAAGGGAAACCACAACTGTCACCTGGAAACACCTGTGCATATGCTCCTGAACAACAAACACTATGAAACTGCACAAGTTACAAAGATCAATACTACGGACGCCAGTTGCGCCTGACATGACCTTGAGAAACAGGTCAAAGGTCAGAGTTCATGGGACTTACAACTTCACATTTTTCTGAATATGTGTCCCATTGTTCACAAATAAGGTACTGAAAGTTTCATTGCAATCGGTTAATATCTACACGAGTTATTCCCGAAAAACCGAGGGGTGGCATCCACCCCCTGCACTGGCGATGGTTAAATCCAAATTGATGATCACCAGTAACTAGATCAGATTTACAGCGAATCAAGATCACCCTTTTCAGGATCTTTGAGCTCACAGTTGCCAGGGCAATAGGCCTATAATTGTCTGTATAATTGTCTTTGTTAAGCGATGCAGATTGTTGATAACTGTGTTGTATATTTTTGGCTTCGTGAAAAACATACCCTCTTTTATTAAAGAGTCATGTACCTATGTTATGTATTTTGAGGTGCATTTTAATTAACGGGAAGATTGCAACGCGAAATGAACACAATATGGCAAGGAAAAGGATAAATATATTAGCTTCGGACCAATAAAAGAAGGGCATAAAATGGGTAGGTACTCGAGTTGTGATATGCTAATGGTGTTTATATTTGTTTTATATTATTACTACCAGGACTTCGTAACATCTAGCAAATGTGTTTGTTTTTAAGATGTCGTGGTCTGAGAGTGAGACAGAATTCAACTAACGCTGTTATCTAGAGTCATTTAGACTAGAGGGTTGTGAACTATTAACTACGGATTTTCAACATATTGCGCATCGCGCAACGCTGGCCATCTAGTAAAACTATAGCTTTCACTTGTGAAGTCTGCCAACCTGACTATTTCACTGCGGTTGAGATAGCGATGTAGTCCCGACCTCCGACCATGCAGTTACTGCGTTCCCAGTGTTCCCTGTGTTGAATTACCCGGTGGCCGAGCTTCGGAAATACAAACCGAGGTCCCTTCTCAATGTTCGATGTGTATTGCCAATACCACGGATCCCTTATGACTTCTCCCTTGTGATAGACTTATGAAAAGTTCACGATCAAGCATATCACCCTCGTGTCGGTATACCTCCGGGCTCCGTTGGCTGTGGACCCAGAGATGTTGGACGTTGACTGCTCCGCCGTAGGTGGGTGTTGACCGGCCTGGGGCGGCCTTGGCGGCGCCGCGGGAGGCGGTATATAGGCGGCGGCGGTCCGCCGATCTGCACCAGTTCAACGCAGAACACACAGTCACCCCGACATGAAGGTTGGCAGGATAGCAGCGGAGCTCTCATAGGGCCTGTTCTAGTGGCGCCTCTAACCTCTTCTAACCTCTTCCAAGATGCTCCAACTTCCAATCGTCTGTGCAATAGTTGCAAGTTGGAGCAACTTGGAGGAGGTTAGAGCCGCCACGGGAACAGACCTAAATTGTGTCTGGTACAGCTGTGGTCGGGTTGTCGGCATCAGTTGTCCATTTTCCTCTGACGAACTTCATGTTCAGTGTTGAAGTAACAAAAACGCTCTCCTATAGTGGTCAGAAACAAATTGGTGGCATATTCCAAAGTGTGTTTTATAATATTTGTGAAAGGCAAAACAGTTCAATTAGGGAAATCCAATAACGTAAAACATCTACCATATAAGGCAATGTTTCTATTTGTTTAAAGCTACCTTAGTAACCAGGAAAACAGAGGCTAAAATGACGGTAGCCGTTTCGCCCTATCATTAGTCCAAAGCGTCTTTGGTGACTCCATGTCTATGGCACATGACATCTTTACCGTGCTGCACACGCCCCGTGCTGACGTTAATATGCCCGTGTTCCGCAGTTCCTTCTGATTGCCGCCCTCGCCGCCGTGGCTGCCGCTCAGCACGGCAAGGACTACGGACACGAGGATTACGACGCCAAAACGCCGTAAGTATTAACGTGCACGCCGTACGCATTAATTAAGATGATGCTAAAATATGAATGACAACGTCACTGATTGTTTGCATTACTTAGCGATAAATATCCTTGTTTAGCTTTACTTAATTGGCCTACATTCTACAACACAAGCAGGATAGTCATATTGCCTTGTTCCAGGTACGCCTACGACTACGCTGTGCACGACCCGCACTACGGCGCCCAGTTCGCCAAGAAGGAGACGAGCGACGGCGACAACGTCGAGGGCCAGTACAGCGTCGTGCTGCCCGACGGCCGTACCCAGCACGTCAAGTACTACGCCGACCACTACGGCGGCTACAACGCTGAGGTCTCGTACGAGGGCAACGCCCAGTACCCGGAGCACCACGGCCCGGCCTACAAGGCCGCTCCCGCCTACCACGAGCCCGCCTACAAGCCTGCCTACAAGCCCACCTACAAGCCCACCTACAAGCCCACCTACAAGGCTGCTCCCCTCGACAAGCCTGTGTATTAAAAGACCAAGGAGCAATGGACGGTGACCTACATATGGTCAAAAGTATTGCAATGTGCGAAATCTCGCTAAGGTTTTCGATCCTTGACTCCAAAGGCAGCAAGAGAGAAGGTGTTTGTACCTGATATATGTATCACCAAATATGCTATAGTTATGGCTAAGTTATTATGTGTCTCTCGTGATAGTCTCCATGCTTTCTATGACGTGTTCAATGTACTGAAATATATGGCGATGTTATATGAAATATGTTTTGCATGAAAGAAGACATTGCGATGGCTGCTCTGCTACATACGATAGAGCATCGCGTCGGTATCTATCGTTAATTGCCAGGAGATTTTTGAATTGCCAGGAGACAATTTTGAACTTCAATGGTCGAAGCAGACTTGTAACGACTCAATTTGTTTTTGTCGACTCAAGTCTGACTCAACAGCCGAATAACTGACTCGACTCTTGACATAAGTGCTGTTTAACAAAAACAATTTATCGACTCAACTCTTGACTCACGTGCTGTTTAAAGAAAACTGAATCGATTCAACTCTTGACTGAAGTGCTGTTTTTTAATTGAATCGACTCGACTCTTGACTCAGGTGCTGTTTTACAAAAATATAATCGACTCGACTCAAAAATATATTTGAGGCGAATCAATTTGACTCATCATCACAAGTTGATTTATGTTGACCGGTGGGGGTGAGGGGGCGGGGGGAGGGGTGGTCGGGTCAGCAGAATCGCATTTTATCTAGCGTAAACTAGTTTGCTAAGGGAAATTTGTTTGAGTTGACTCAAGTCTGACTCAACAGCTGAAGCACTGACACGACTCTTGACTCAAGTGCTGTTTCTTTAAACAAAATATTAGACTCAATTCTTGACTCAAGTGATGTTTCAAAACAAAATATTCGGCTCGACTCTTGACTCAAGTGCTGTTTTTGTATTGAATCAACTCGACTCATGACTCATCCAAAAATGTCCGACTCATGAGTCGATTCATGACTCAACTCTGAGTCGGTTACCAGTCTGGGTCGAAGGAGTTATTATGAAGAAGAACAAAACTCACATATTTTGCTGGCATTGGTTTACAAACAGTAAAACATTTTACATATTGAAGTGGTTGGTCATTTTTGGAGGCGACTCCGAACATACGACATCAAATCAATATTGATACATGATGGTGGATTCAGGACTCAGTCGAGGGTGGATATGGCCTGCACTACTCAGCAATAGTCTCCGTCAACATAGATGGACCCTACCCCAAACAGGTCCTCAATAAGTCAGAACAGGCCCTCGGTAGGCGAGATCGGGCCCGCTTTAGGTCAGAATGGTCCTTCTGAATGCTGAAATGGGCCCCCTGAAGGCTGAAGTGAATGTCAAGACCAGAATGTGTCTCTACATGACAGAATAGGTACCCTTTGGACACTCGGCTATAGGTCCTTTCGGGGCTTAAGAAGGGTCATGACCACACGGACCCTCTTTCTATCCACAACTGATTACATTCCATTACTTCCCTACCAGGCACGTGGCCAGGATTTCGCCCAGGGGGGGGGGGGGGAGCGCCTCGAAAGGACTCCTTCCCGAGCGTTGAAAGGATCCCCTTCCCAAGCGTTGAAAAGGCCAAACAAAACGGATGAAAAGGCATGTTACAAGGATGGAGAATGCAGAATGACAGGTATGGCATGAGCCATACCAACTTTGGAACCATTGACACCAATTTGGAATCAGCTCTACCTTCTTCGAATATTTTTTAGGCCTGGAACCTGGAACTCTGAAATAAATTGCGCCGCGGAGCGGCGCGAAACTTTTGAGTCTTATGCCTTAGATATGCCTTCTCATCAATGCGTCGTATTAAGTAAAAAGTGTTAAAGCGAACTATTTTGCCAAATCATATAGGAAAGTAGCAACATAACACATAAATGCGCCGAGAAACAGCACGATTTTTTAACCCGCATATCATATAACGTGTAGCTGAATTGCACCGCGGAGCGGAAAATGTTGAGTTTTATTCCTTAGATAACTGCATTCCCAGGGTCCCTTTATGAAAGGCCCAGGGACCCATAAGCTCGTTTAGGGGCCCCCTCCGACCTTTCCAACGGCCTTCCGACCTGTTCAGGGACTCATCTGGGATCCGCGGAAAGACATGATGTGGAGTTGGTGATACCTGTTACCGACTGGTATTCGGTAACAGGTCATTGCTCGTCTTAACCCGCGAGTCATTGGGGGGGTTAGTCCCCCCACTTAGGAATATTGGGAATATCTCAACAACTAATGCAGATATCAACGCTAAACTTTCAGTACTTTTCTGGACATCATTTTTACGCCGTTTATGTGAAAATGAAGCAATGTTGTTAGAATTTGTTTGATATTTAGTGAATTTAGTGACGTCAATAAACATGATTTTGACACAAAAATCAGCTAAACTTTGCCAAGCCGTACAAATGCC
>JAXIVJ010003952.1:77500-88198 GCA_036785665.1 Chirona hameri | reverse complement strand
CACGCACGCACGCACGCACGCACGCACGCACGCACGCACGCCCACGCTCACGCACGCACGCACGCACGCACGCACGCACGCACGCACGCACGCACGCACGCACGCACGCACGCACGCACGCACCACGCACGCACGCACAGCACGCACGCACGCACGCACGCACGCACGCACGCACGCACGCACGCACGCACGCACGCACGCACGCACGCACGCACGCACGCACGCACGCACGCACGCACGCACGCACGCACGCACGCACGCACGCACGCACGCACGCTACGCACGCACGCACGCACGCACGCACGCACGCACGCACGCACGCACGCACGCACGCACGCACGCACGCACGCACGCACGCACGCACGCACGCACGCACGCACGCACGCAACGCACGCACGCACGCACGCACGCACGCACGCACGCACGCACGCACGCACCACGCACGCACGCACGCACGCACGCACGCACGCACGCACGCACGCACGCTCACGCACGCACACGCACGCCACGCACGCACGCACGCACGCACGCACGCACGCACGCACGCACGCACGCACTGCACGCACGCACGCACGCACGCACGCACTGCACGCACGCACGCACGCACGCACGCACGCACGCACGCACGCACGCACGCACGCACGCACGCACGCACGCACGCACGCACGCACGCACGCACGCACGCACGCACGCACACGCACGCACGCACGCACGCACGCACGCACGCACGCACGCACGCACGCACGCACGCACGCACGCACGCACGCACGCACGCACGCACGCACGCACGCACGCACGCACGCATCGCACGCACGCACGCACGCACGCACGCACGCACGCACGCACGCACGCACGCACGCACGCACGCAGCACGCACGCACGCACGCACGCACGCACGCACGCACGCTACGCACGCACGCACGCACGCACGCACGCACGCACGCACGCACGCACGCACGCACGCACGCACGCACGCACGCACGCACGCACGCACGCACGCACGCACGCACGCACGCACGCACGCACGCACGCACGCACGCACGCACGCACGCACGCACGCACGCACCGCACGCACGCACGCACGCACGCACAGCCCGCACGCACGCACGCACCCGCACGCACGAGCACCGCACGCACGCACGCACGCACGCACAGCACGCACGCACGCACGCACGCACCCGCACTGCACGCACGCACGCACCGCACGCACGCACGCACGCACGCACGCACGCACGCACGCACGCAACGCACGCACGCACGCCACCAGCACGCACGCACGCACGCACGCACGCACGCACGCACGCACGCACGCACGCACAGCACGCACGCGCACGCACGCACGCACGCACGCACGCACGCACGCACGCACGCACGCACGCACGCACGCACGCACGCACGCACGCACGCACGCACGCACGCACGCACGCACGCACGCACGCACGCACGCACGCACGCACGCACGCACGCACGCACGCACGCACGCACGCACGCACGCACGCACGCACGCACGCACGCACGCACGCACGCACGCACGCACGCACGCAGCGCACGCACGCACGCACGCACGCACGCACGCACGCACGCACGGGCACGCACGCACGCACGCACGCACAGCAACGCACGCACGCACGCACGCACGCACGCACGCACGCACGCACGCAAGCACCACACACACCACCACGCACAGCACACACGACACACACACACACACACACACACACACACACACACACACACACACACACACACACACAACACACACACACACCACACACACACGACACACACACTCACACACACACAACACACACACACTACACACACACACACACACACACACACACACACACACACACACACACACTCACACACACACACACACACACACACACACACACACACACACACACACACACACACACACACACACACACACACACACACACACACACACCCACACACACACACACACACACACACACACACACACACACACACACACACACACACACACACACACACACACACACACACACACACAACAACACACACACACACACACACACACAACACACACACACACACACACACACACACACACACACACACACACACACACACACACACACACACACACACACACACACACACACACACACACACACACACACACACACCACACACACACACACACAACACACACACACACACACACACACACACACACACACACACACGACACACACACACACACACACACACACTACACACACACACACACACACACACACACACACACACACACACACACACACACACACACACACACACAACACACACACCACACACACACACACACACACACACACACACACACACACCACACATACAATCACTAAACCAGTCGCATGACGGTGAGATCGCCGCGGTCGGTCAGTCCGGTGCCCGCGGAGCGGCAGCGAGATGTCGCCGCACTTTGGCGACGAAACAGCGGCAACGGGCAGTCCTAAAAGGTCGCGTGGCAGGGCGTTATACAGCGCTGGTCCCCGGCAGGCAAAACGCCGCCGTCCCTCATCTCCGGTGCGTGACCCGACGTTGATAGGGGGGTGGGGTGGGGGGGGTGGGTAAGCCGACGTTGAGAGGGGGGGTGGGTATAGCCGACGTTGAGGGGGGGGGGGGGGGGGTATAGCCGACGGTGAGGGGAGGGGTATAGCTGACGGTGAGAAGGGGGGTGGGGGGGGGGGGGGGGGTAAAGCCGACGGTGAGAGGGGGGGGGGGGGGGGGGGGGTGAAGGGGGGGGGGGGGGTTGGAGGGGGGGGGGGGGAGGGGTGTATAGCGACGGTGTGAGGGGGGGGGGGGGGTATAGCCGACGTTGAGAGGGGGGGGTATAGCCACGTGAGAGGGGGGAAGGGGGGGGGGGGTGTAAAGCCGACGGTGAGAGGGGAGGGAGGGGGGGTATAGCCGACGTTTGAGAGGGGGTATAGCCGACGTTGAGAGGGGGGTATAGCCGACGGTTTGAGAGGGGGGGATATAGCCGACGTTGAAGAGAGTGGGAGGGGGGGGGGGGGGGTAAAGCCGACGGTGAGGAGGGGGGGGGGTATAGCCGACGTTGAGGGGATATAGCCGACGTTGAGAGGGGGGTATAGCCGACGTTGAGAGTGGGAGGGGGGGGGGGGGTAAAGCCGACGGTGAGAGGGGGGGTATAGCCGACGTTGAGAGGGGGGTATAGCCGACGTTGAGAGGGGGGGTATAACCGACGTTGAGAGGGAGGAGGGTATAGCCGACGTTGAGAGGGGGGGGGTTAAAGCCGACGGTGAGAGGGGAAGGGTATAGCCGACGGTGAGAGGGGGAGGGTATAGCCGACAGTGGGAGGGGGAGGGGGTATAGCCGACGGTGAGAGGGGGGGGGGGGGGGGGTAAAGCCGACGGTGAGATGGGGAGAGGTATAGCCGACGCGCACTGAGATAAAAATGTATTCTAGGCTCCCAGGTATTTTTCAAAGCTCTCCTGAAATGCTTCCACATTCCTCCAAATGACGTAGAGCCTAGAGTAATGTGGCGTTTTCCTAAGAGTTTTCCGGCCAGAATAAACAACGCTAGAGTTTAGAGGGGGATAACCAAGAGTTTTAGAGAATGATGCCTTGGAGCATTAAATCATTCTCACGCAAATACTCCCAATTATGCTCGCCATTTATCGTAGGTAGTATAATACGGAAATAAGCGGGGATAATTTTAGAGAGTTTTGGGGAATAGAGAAGTTCCAGAACATTTCGTCTGAAACTGAAATAGACGTATCCGGCATCAGGTATTTTTGTTTGTGTTGTGTAGTTGTGCGCGCCTGCAGCGAGTGTGGGAAGGCAACTGTGAGTGCTTGACATTTTTAGTGATTGAAAGAAGAGGGTAAGGAAAATTTCAACGAACGAATGGCTTGTTATATAATTGTGAATGGTATTTGTGTGCAATTTGGTATGCTTCACATGTCCGGATGTGGTTAATCTCTGCGCAATTGGTAGAGGCTCCTATGGCGACTATGGCCGGGCCCGTCTGTCCGGTGCCACGAAAATGTCCAGGCCGATCGTTTGCTGTGGTGTCCGAGTTGTTTGCTGCGGTGTCCTGCAGAGTCTCGTCTGCTGGGGTGTTCGAGTGTTCCGCTGTGGTGTCCGAGTAGTCGTTCGCGGCTGTGTCTCGCGCAGTCTCTTCTGATGGGGTGACCGAGTTGTGTGCTGCGGTGTCCCGAGGCGAGGAGTCCGTCGTCTCATGCTGCGGTGTCCCGAGGCCAGGAGTCTGTCGTCTCATGCTGCGGTGTCCCGAGGCCAGGAGTCTGTCGTCTGCTGCGGTGTCCCGAGGCCAGGAGTCTGTCGTCTCATGCTGCGGTGTCCCGAGGCGAGGAATCTGTCGTCTGCTGCGATGTGCCGATGCCAGGAGTCTGTCGTCTCATGCTGCGATGTGCCGATGCCAGGAGTCTGTCGTCTGCTGCGGTGTCCCGAGACCAGGAGTCTGTCGTCTCATGCTGCGATGTCCCGAGGCGAGGAATCTGTCGTCTGCTGCGATGTCCCGAGGCCAGGAGTCTGTCGTCTGCTGCGATGCCCCGAGGCGAGGAGTCTGTGTTCTGCTGCGGTGTGCCGATGAGTCTGTCTTCTGCTGCGGTGTCCCGAGGCCAGGAGTCTGTCGTCTGCTGCGGTGTCCCGAGGCCAGGAGTCTGTCGTCTGCTGCGGTGTCCCGATGCCAGGAGTCTGTCGTCTGCTGCGGTGTCCCGAGGCCAGGAGTCTGTCGTCTGCTGCGATGTGCCGAGGCCAGGAGTCTGTCGTCTCATGCTGCGGTGTCCCGAGGCCAGGAGTCTGTCGTCTGCTGCGATGTGCCGATGCCAGGAGTCTGTCGTCTGCTGCGGTGTCCCGAGGCCAGGAGTCTGTCGTCTCATGCTGCGGTGTCCCGAGGCGAGGAATCTGTCGTCTGCTGCGATGTCCCGAGGCCAGGAGTCTGTCGTCTGCTGCGGTGTCCCGATGCCAGGAGTCTGTCGTCTGCTGCGATGTGCCGAGGCCAGGAGTCTGTCGTCTCATGCTGCGGTGTCCCGAGGCCAGGAGTCTGTCGTCTGCTGCGATGTGCCGATGCCAGGAGTCTGTCGTCTGCTGCGGTGTCCCGAGGCCAGGAGTCTGTCGTCTCATGCTGCGGTGTCCCGAGGCGAGGAATCTGTCGTCTGCTGCGATGTCCCGAGGCCAGGAGTCTGTCGTCTGCTGCGGTGTCCCGATGCCAGGAGTATGTCGTCTGCTGCGGTGTCCCGAGGCCAGGAGTCTGTCGTCTCATGCTGCGGTGTCCCGAGGCGAGGAGTCTGTCGTCTGCTGCGGTGTCCCGAGGCCAGGAGTCTGTCGTCTGCTGCGATGTCCCGATGAGTCTGTCGTCTGTTGCGGTGTCTGACTTAGTCGTTTGATCCGTTCTCGCGAAGATAACCGGGCCCGTCGTTATAATAAACACGATGTTCAACCATATTTTTTTTTAGAATAAAGGGAGAGTTTTGGGGGAGAGTACAGGAGAATGAAAGGAGTACGGGGAGAGTAATGGGGAGTTTGAGGGAGAGTTTTGTGGAGAGTAATGGGGAGTTGGAGGGGCAGTTTTGTGGAGAGTAATGGGGAGTTTGAGGGAGAGTTTTGGGAATAGTAATGGTGAGTTGGGGGAGTAATGGGGAGTTCGGGTGAGAGTTTGAAGGGGAGTAATGGGGAGTTAGTGTGATAGTTTTGGGAGAGAGTAATGGAGAGTAGCTCATGGGAGTAATCGAGAGTCGTTTTTGACAACTCTCGATAACTCCCCTAAAAGGGAGTAAAAATGTATCTCAGTGCGGTGGGAGAGAGGGTGGGGTTAAAGCCGACGGTGGTGTGGAAAGGTAAGGCCGACGGTGGGGAAAAGCTAACGATGGGGAGGGGAAGGCCAAAGGTGGAGGGTCGTGGGCACAGCAGCCGTGTAAGCAGATAGGCAGCCACGCTGAATTAATTGTCCACTATCTGGGATTCGATGCAACAGGAGCCTAACCGGAGCAGACGCCGTGCTCTCACGACTTCTGGCCATGATTATATTATGATAATGTATTGTTTTACGTTTGGACTTCACCTATATTAGTGGGTTTATATACCTGTCGGTGATCTAGCTGAAAAAGATAATAAGGAAATGAAGACATATTTTGATGTTCTGAGCGTTCGTATCTGCTTTGCTGAGAACCGACAGTTTGGGTGAAAAAATGGGCATAAAGTTCCACTCTCACCAAAGAGCTTCAAATGGTGGTTGACACTTCTTGCAATTAATTGAAAACAGCCGTCATGGGAGACTTCTTGTGTGGTCAAACATAATCAATGTTGGGCATTAGAAACAACAAACCTTCATTCACCGGCTTGGAATATCAGCGTTAGACAGTAGACACATCCAGCTCATAAAAACAGGAAATCATTTCTACCGCAAATTAAAACCGCCCAAAGCCGAAGCGTCCGAATTCGCCGAGACTTGACCTTGAAAAGTCTATCTATGTTATAAAGTATTGGTCACAAATCTCCTACGGCCCCAAAGTCGAGCCATAGCCATTGTTGCTGTTTTATTCATGTTTTATTATGAAAGAGGCCATGGTTGTTGAAAATATAATTAACTATATACGCATTTTAATTTTAAAGTGCACTGACGGAATGGTGATTTGAGTTTGCAATATTAAAAAGCAAATCATAGTCCGCAAACAAGTGATTCTAAATAGTGATGAGGCGACTCCAATTTTACGAATGTGTGCCAATCATGAGTCACGGTTCGTTGGAAGGGTTCGGAGGGCTCGAACTACGGAAGATGCAATATTGGAAGCCTCAGCTCACGCAGAATTCAGCGATGTAAATTTTTCAAAAAATCTGTCGAGGGATTTTTTTTTTAATCGACATTTTGTCCGAATTCGCGCCCCTTTCGTTTGGCCAGGGCTATCGCGTATGGTATGGCGAAAATGTAGACCAATGGCATGTCTACCGATTCGTCATGCTCTGCACGATAAGGTCTCATAAAATGCAAAGCCATGGTTGGTTTGATAAGAGTTGGAGAACGTTTAGCAACTTGTTCATTGTAAAAAAGTTGTACAAAATGATCATTTGTGCTAATAATATATTATTTTAATCAAAAGAAAAGCCGAACAATTCTAACGCGTTTCGATTAACAAATCAACATCAGAGAATGATGAAAACATCACAGTTTTTGCGTCAAAAACCAAGAACACTGTCACGAGTCAATCACTTCAACACGTCCTCTAGTGGGAACATTTCCACGTCCTCTAGCGGCCCATGACCTGACCCTGACCGGCCCATGTTAGTTTCGGATGAAAATATTTATTTACGGACTTTAAAGGGAATGTTTCACCTTTGTATTAGCTTTAAACTGAGATGGCCATTATCTTGAGCCGGTATTGCAATGTCTAAATTACTAAGGTCATTTTTCCCAAAACTTAACCGTTTTTAGACAATTTAATTTACCATTTGCAAAATGGCTCCAGGCTGGTGCAGCCGCTCATTGGCTGACAGCCACTTTTTCAGCCAATCTCACTTTGTCAGCCAATCATCGTCGTCTATAGCTCAATAATGACGTCATTCACCCAAATCTTAAAACTTAATTTGTATAAAGTTAAGTAACTTTTCGAGTGAAAAAAATGTCACCATTGTTTTCAGCAGCGCTTACCTCATATTTTCTACAGCAACCAGCGTATATTTGACAACTTTCAGAAAGGTGAAATATTCCCTTGTCCCCGTTCACTGCACACACACACGCCTAACGACCTAACGGCCGAATTTGCCGTTGAATTTCAGAATGTTGTCCTACGCGCCGACTACGCGCGCAGTATCGGCCTAACGACCGAATTATACGCCGAATGTGAGCTGCCGTGACCGACCAAAGGTGAATTATAATGTAAAAGCTTTAGGTATTACAGAAATAACAATCGCCTCTAGGTTTACACTTCATGCGTATCAGGAAACTGTTAAACTATTAAACACTATGGCACATGCAGTAAAACGAATACAAATTATAAATACCCCAAAGCTTTAACCTGCCATTAACTGGGGGGGGGGGGGGCGTTTAACGCCAACCTGATGAATTTTCGCAATAGCTAAAAAACTAATAGCGCTATCAACGTGAAACTTCTGATACCTTCTTCAACATTATTGTTACGTCTTGTGTGCAAAAAATGAAGAAATTTCGTCGATTTTTTTTTATCGAGTTATAGCGAATTTAGTGACGTCACCGCACACGAGTTTTACACCAAAATCAGCTAAACTTTGCCAGGCCGTACAAATGCCACATTTGAAGCAAAATACAATCCAAAAACTCTAAAAGATAGCAAATTGCAAGCGCTACAAACCAGCTATCTCGGATTTGTCAAAATCTTAGTTTTTTACTCCCAAAAACTAAAAAACATTTGTTTTTTGGGAAAATGATCACAAAATCACAATTTTCTCAAATATTAAAAACAACGGAAGGTATGTCAGATTTTCAAATTGCGTTGTTTGGCTTTTATTGACTAGATACAGACAAATAAATGCGCGCACTGTATTTCTACGACAAAACTGCTCTAACAACATGCCTTTGTTGTTTGGATTTAACAATTAAACTTTTTGACCTTAGGTGACCTGAACTTGACCTGAAATTGGCATTTACTTCACGTAAAATGAAGTCAAGTGGTAAAATGACTATCACTATCGAATTATACGTGGAAAATAACTCACAAAACATGTGTTGCATGACTTTCGTAGATATTTTGAGCATAGTGACCTTTTGTGACCTGACCTTGACCTTGACCCTTGGCCAACAATCTCACTTTAGCTCATGCGGATATGTATCATACCTTTAGCAGCACTTTGGGTGAAACTGGTCGCAATCGAAGGATTTGGATGGAAAGTATGGCCCATAAACTAAAATACGCCGATTTTGACCTTTGACCTAACTGTGACCTGACATTTGACCTCACTTTGACATTATTGAGCATGCTTTGATTCGTCTCATTAAGAGCTTTCGATCGCCGCCTTGCGCGTCTCGCTGCGATCATTGGTTCGGAAGATAACCAGGGGGCGTTTAAAGCCCCACCCCCTCCCCCCTCTAGACATGGCGCTCTGCTGAGACCCCAGTCAATGCCGGGTTAAGTTCTGAGCCGGTAACAAGGTCACGGAACTCAAGAGAAACAGACAAATCAATCAACGTTCTATTATAAATTAACTTAGGAGACTTCGGAGAAATACGCGTAATATACAGTTTTGTTGTTCTCGCCACATGCCTTCAATAATTTCAGCAAACTAAGTAGTGTTCTACTACCGAGAAGACTGCTTCTGAAGATTATCACCATAATTAGCCTTGTTGATCATTAGATACAAAATATGAAGCCCTGGAAACACCAATGCCATGGTAAGGGTTGTGATATTTGCTTACTTCATAATGTAGAACACAGTACTTCATCGCAAAATTTGCAATAAGATCTTCCAAGTGCAGCGTGCAGTAAGCTTTCTTCACCCTAACGACGGAAAAGTTTCACCCTTTCCAACTTCTGCGCGCCTACTCAGGGGGGGGGGGGGATATTGCCCGCATGACGAACTTTCGAAATAGCTCAAAAACAACAGCACTAATCAACGCAAACCTTGCAGTCTTCCGTGCAAAAATGAAGAAATTGTGTCGAAAACAAATCGAGATTAGCAAATGTAATGACATGATTACAACATGATGATGTTTAGTTGACATGATGACATGTTTGACGAAAGAAATCAGCTAAACTTTAACAGGGTCGTACAAAGGCCATGTGTTTTCGAAAAATGCAATAAAAAAACGTTAGAAGATAGGTAAATGACAGGCTACAACATGGCTATCTCGGTTCTTTTAACATTTTGTTTTTTACCCAAAAAAAATCAAAACACAATATTGTTTTGGAAAAATGACCTCAAAATCAAATTTGCAAACATTAAAAAAAGCGAATACATTTGGAGAGCCACATATGGACAATACTCAAACCAAATTTCAAGCAATACCTTTATGTTTGACTGATTATGGCTCCCTAAGTATGAGTAACTCATGACGTCATATTATGAAATTGCGTTTTAGTGCTTGCATTGACGACAGATACAGACAAATAAATGCCAGCACAGTATTTCTGAAACACAAATGGTTCTAGACACATGCCCTTTGTATTTATATTTATCAATTTCAAATGTTGAACTTATGTGACCTGACCTTGACCTGAGCTTGACACTAACTTAACTGAAGAAATGAGGTCAGATGGTTAAAACATAGTAAATGGCCTTTTGGGGATGACCGAGCGGCGCGCTCTGGTAAAGCTAAATCAGTTTGAAATATGAAACGTACGGGGAGCACACGTGAAGTAACACAGCACATAGTACTTTTAGTCCTTTTGTCCTTCATAAAAATGCAGGCCTCCACGCATGCCAACATACAAATTAAGTTTTATTAAATTGTTCCATGATCTCCTTTCTCGAATCCGCAAAACGGAGTAAGTCCTGAGTGCTGCAGCTTCAGCGTATAATCAATGCTTAGATAATACAGCCATTTTTGATCAAAAATTCTTTTTTCCCCATTTCGACGTTTGGCGTTGTGCCACGCTTTGTGGTACCACCTCTATCAGAACGCATCACTACCCAAATCAAAATTGGATTTGAGGTCCTATCTAATGGTGAAAACCCGATCTCAATCGGAGCAGT
>JAXIVJ010003952.1:65000-72500 GCA_036785665.1 Chirona hameri | reverse complement strand
TAACGCATGACAAAGGCATATTTGAAGCGTATTTACTTGTATTGGGTTTAAAGGTATAATTTTATTGTAAGCAAAATGGCGTCTCATTTAACCCGTGCCGTGGGGGGGGGCTTTTAGACGCCCCCTCCCCCCTAATGTTTTTCGAGGATAGCCAAAAAAACGGCGGCGCACAGCGCCGCCGTTTTTTAACACAGCTGTTCGGGCATCAATGGGGGTGGGGGGGGGACAATTTTGTAAGGGGTACCAATTTTTTGGGTTCATAAAAACAAGAAATAATTTTGCATAATGTAAATATTTTTGTATTGTAAAAAAAAAAGCGAAATGAACTAAAAAATTATTAAAAAATAAAACAATTAAGCTCATGTCCTTGTAGTTGTGACGTCACGACCGTAGTGAAAATCAAAAGTGCCGTCACAAATCACGAGTGTCGTGACATCACAAACAAAATAAAGAAAGTTTGTTTACAAAATATGAGAAGTTAAGAGGAAGTTTTAGGACAGAAGGGCGGTCTAAGATGTGTGTGAGAAGTATATCGAAAAATCGAGAAAATATGCTGAATTTGTTATGCGTAATAACCCACTACCTGTCCCCCACCCCATTGCCCACATTATGCAAAAAAATACCTCGGGTCATCTCAGGCCAGGTCACCAGACCAGGTCACGTGACCCCACCTCAAAAAATGTTTCCGGTCGTACCACAGCCACAGTTTTTGGCCGATCGATTTTCGTACTTAAGGAATTTAATAAGGGCAATAGTACCTGCAACTACCTTTATCTCAGATTTTGTATATCGGTGACCTAAGGTCGGTCAATTTCGTGACCTCCCCATTATAAGTCAATGGGGAAGAATAATCAAATGGTTCCTATTCTGAGGATACGAATTATATCAGCCCAATTCCTTCTGGATCATGTTAACATAGTCCATTCTTGAAGTCCCAGGTGCAATTTTTGTTCAGTGACCCCTACAGTCAGCTGAGGTCACCCGAGTCACCAACACTTTTTGCCAATAACTCCTCGACAAAATTCGGATAGAGAAGTGAAACTGGCACCAATGTGTTTGTCTCGTCGAGGAACGTCTCTCAATGTGAAACATGGCATAATTGGGTCACCACTTGACCTTGACCAGAGGTCAAACTTCTAAGTTCCACTTGACCTTGACCAGAGGTCAAACTTCTAAGTTGACTTACCTGGTCATCATGCATATGGTACGAAACGCCTTGACGAGACAAATACGATGACGTCAAAATTATTTCCCTATCTTTGTTAGGTAAAAAGATATTTGTGAAAACTGTTTTGCTAAAAAAAATAGCCTTTTTGACATTTGATGAGCTCTGGAGCCTAAACTATTGATCTGAGCTAAAATCTGAGGACACCTTGGCGATTGCATTTTTAAATAGCCTTCCATTGCTTTTTCCATTTGTTCCTAGCTATCATAGTTCCTGTGATATCTGGGGTTTTCTAGAGCGAAATCCTAAAACTTGAAAATCTAACCCTTAATGACCTCTCGTGAGAAAAAAAAAGTCTGAAATAGTGTCAAAATTAATTTTGACAAGCTTTCGAACATTGTTTTCGGTTTTTGTCTACGTCCCATAGGAGCCGAGTTGGCGAGGGGCGTCGAAACGCCCCCCCCCCCCCCCCCCCCCCTCCCCCTCCCATCCCGGCACGGCGAAGGTGGCGCCGAGCACCGGCACGGCGCGAGTTAACGCCCCCCCCCGGCACAGCGATGGTGTCGTCGAGTACCGGAACGGCGCGAGTTAACGCCCCCCCCCCCCCCCCCCCCCCCGGCACGGTGAAGGTGGCGCCGAGCACCGACACGGCGCGAGTTAACGCCCCCCCCCCCCGGCACGGCGAAGGTGGCGCCGAGCACCGACACGGCGCGAGTTAACGCTCCCCCCCCCCCCCCCCCCCTGCACAGCGATGGTGTCGTCCAGCACCGGCACGGCGCGAGTTAACGCCCCCCCCCCCCCCCGGGCACGGCGAAGGTGGCGCCGAGCACCGGCACGGCGAGGGTTAACGCCCCCCCCCCCCCCCCCCTCCCCCCGGCATGGCGCGGGTTAAGGACCTCAATGTGTATTGATATTACATTTTCTAGTTTGTTTACTGTTTTAGTAACTCTTCACTATGACCCCCCAGCCAAAGACCCGTGTGCGTGTGCGTGTTTTTTAGGGGGGGGGGTGGGGGAGGGGTCCCGGTCCACACAGTAGTCCAGCTTATAGCTATATGCCGCCTGGGTGGGGAGGGAACCACCCCCTCCCAAGCGGGGAACCGAATGACCGTGTGCGTGTGCGTGCACGTGCGCGTGCGCGTGCACAGAGCCGTCTTTTTCCTGGCAAATTGTCAGATGTAATTTTCCCCACCCGGGAAATGGCTATAGGCCGGCCCGGGAAAAAGAAAAGAAAAGAAAAAACGTGCGCGTGTGTGTGTGTGTGTGTGTGTGTGTGTGTGTGTGTGTGTGTGTGTGTGTGTGTGTGTGTGTGTGTGTGTATGTGTGTATGTGTGTGTGTGTGTGTGTGTGTGTGTGTGTGTGTGTGTGTGTGTGTGTGTGTGTGTGTGTGTGTGTGTGTGTGTGTGTGTGTGTGTGTGTGTGTGTGTGTGTGTGCGTGTGTGTGTGTGTGTGTGTGTGTGTGTGTGTGTGTGTGTGTGTGTGTGTGTGTGTGTGTGTGTGTGTGTGTGTGTGTGTGTGTGTGTGTGTGTGTGTGTGTGTGTGTGTGTGTGTGTGTGTGTGTGTGTGTGTGTGTGTGTGTGTGTGTGTGTGTGTGTGTGAGAGAGAGAGACTGATAAGTATTAAGCCACATTGCAAGTGAACAGGGCAAACAGATTTCGAGCTGCAGCGGGGATAAGGGCAAACTGGCAATCGCTGCTCCCTCTTCCTTCCTGGCTCCCGAGAAGCTGAGGTGGTGAACGCTGCATGTGTTTTCGTCGAATGAGACAAAACGGAAGTTCGCAGCTAAGAGGAAGAGTAAGTTTTATTGTATGCAACTGCTGCACTCATGGATGTGGGAGCCGTGGGGGCAACCCCCCCCCCCCCCTCTCCAACTTTGGGGCTAGGTGGCGGCAATCCGCCCACTTTTTACATTATCTTTTAATTCTGAATTAGATCAACGGCATTGCCGCCGGAAATTTGCATGTGTTTTGTGGGTTGTTGTTTCAAGGTAAAAAATAAAACTAAAAGCAAATTTCAAGGAAACTTTCATTGAATTTGGAGCTAGTTTTGCACCTTTCCATCGGTAGGTATATGCAGTGTAGCATGGAAACACTGCTAAATACAACCAACACCTGTCAATAGGATATGTTTCTACGTCGTAACGTTGATAGACTTATTTCTTGTTCACATTGTTGTATTGCTTTTTTGGAGGTAAATGCTACCATTCATGAATTATTTGCAGGCACCACAGAGTGAATTAAATCCAGTCTTTTTGTCATGGGATAGGTAAGGGTGGTTCATCCGTTTTGTTTTAAAGCCCAACGCGTCATTACACATGTGCCATGTCGGCCTTGCTCCCCCGACGTTCAGCAGAGGATGTGTCGGCTTTTGCCTTCGCGGTGATTGGAGCGTGTCTCGGCTTCCCCCCCTGCCTCTCATCACGGCGGTGATTATAATGTGTCTCGGTGTTTCCCTCTCCTCAACCCGGCGGTGATCGGAGTATGTCTCGGCTTTTCCCCCTCAACCCCCGTGGTGATCGGAGTGTGTCACGGCTTTGCCCCCCACCCCAACTCCGGAGGTGAATGAAATATGAGAACGGGCGCTTTTGCATAAGCTCGAAGTCTAATATACGTAATAATGGTCCGCACTTGCGTTCATCCGTATATGCATAGTGACTTAAGTTTCGTTACATGCAAAACTACCGGCAGTCGTTCATTAGGATCGGTCTGAGAGGGCGCTTACCAGGCTTGAAAGGGTCAAACGCCCGCTGTAGAGGGCCCTTGACAGACCATAGGGGCTCCACGTAAGTCTGAAAGGGTCCTTGCCAGGTCTGAGTGGGACCTTACTGGGCTTGAGAGGGTCCTACGCCGGTTTGAGAGAGTGCTTTTCAGGTCTGAGTGGGCCCTTGCTCGGCCTGAGAGGTCATTTACCACTCCTGAGGGGGTCCTGGGTGGTTTGGAAGGGCCCCTTCCAGGCCTGAGAGGGCCCTACGCCCGATTAAAGGGAATGTTTCACCTTTGTATTGGTTTTGAACTGAGACAGCCATTATCTTTGGCCGTTTTTGAAATGTCTAAATTATTAAGGTAATTTTCCCCAAAACTTATCCGTTTTTAAGCAATTTAATTTAACATTTGCCAAATGGGGTCTAGACTAGTGCCGCCGCTGATTGGCTGACAGCGACTTCAAGAGTGTTGGTCCTGGAAGTCAGACGACCTGTATTTCTCGAACCTTGGCGAGTACGATGTAAACGACGGCCAACACGATAGGTTGCGGTCCAAGTTCAGGCCTTCGCCAAGCTTTGGAGGGGCCCAACGCCGGTCTGAGAAGGCCCTTGCCAGGAATGAAAGGGCCCTAAGTCTGCTTCACATGACCCTTGCAAGGCCTTGGGGGCCTTACGCGGGTGGTTGCCCAAGGGTGGTTTGAGCAGGTCCTTGCGAGACCTATGGTTCCTACGCCTGCTAAGAAAGCCCATACCAAACCTTAGTGTGGGAGGGGGCTACGCCGATTAAAAGGGTCATTTCTAGACCTGAAAGGGCCTTTTTGGGCTTGAATGGGTCATACGTCGGTCTGAGTTGGACTTGCTCAGCCTTTAAAGGGATCTGCACTGGTTTGAGAGGGCCCTTACCAGGCCTCAGAGGGCCCTAAGCCGGTCTGAGGGGGTCCCTACTAGGACTCTGAGGGCCTTATATCGGTTTGAGAGGGCCCTTCCCAGTCTTGAGAGGGCACAGCCAGTCTGAAAGGGGCTTCCCAGGCCTGAGACTGACCTAGCCTGGTTCGAGAAAGCCTTCGGTTGGTCTGAGAGGGCCTTGCAAGGTCTGAGGGGGCCCTCGGGCCTCGGGCTGGGGCCACGAGAAGGTTGGTGAACGGCCCCTTGGCTACGCCCCTGACCACGTTACCACCCATGTCAGAAGGCAACATACCAAAAATAAAATATGTAATTTTACCTGACAACTTCACCTGTCAGTGGGTGCCTCAGCCCGTTGGAGATATGCATGAATAAATAAACTAAATGCATACATTGAATGGGGCTATCGAATGACAGAGACCCGATTGCGATTGGGTGAGAGTGCCAAAGTTATAAGCTTCTGAATAGTACGGCCCGGCCGGGCCATGAAGGCAAGGTCAAATTTAAATTAATCTAAGTTGACGAAAAATCCCACGGGTGCTTTGCACACGATTGGTAAATAACCAATGCTAAGCATACAAGACCCCGACGGTATGCTCAGATTCCGAAATTCGGCACTCTGGCTCTGAATATATATATATATATATATATATATATATATATATATATATATATATATATATATATATATGTATATATATTCGTAACAAAAAACAGTAGATACGTATACTACAATGTATCACTACTTTTAGATCTACCAAAAAAGTTCGACCCCCCAACTTGAAACTAGCTCCCACGCCCCTGGCCGCACTGTATTCGTACAATGTTTAATTGAATACAGAGTTTGTAAAACGGTCTCTGCCGTTCGTGATGTTCTCGGTCTATTTAGTGAAACTGAAATGACATCAACTATAAACAAAGTCTTACATAATACATATGAAATGTAAACAGTGAACAAAATCTTGCATAATATAGGTACATATAAAATGCCAACAGTGAACAAAGTCTTGCATAATACATATGAAATGTGTATTATTTAACGCCTAACCATCGTGGATCTAGAGTAACACGTCACTTCATTGAAATATTTACTAGAAAACTTTACCGCATCTGCACAATAGCTTGGTTTGGTCCACGTCTATGGAACTCTTCAATATCATCTGTTTTCCCACAACTTAATGCGATTCCCCGTTCTAAGCAACTTATAAAAAATATCACCAAACGTCAAATTCTGGAGGAATATGACGAAAACAATGCGGTAGTGACAGCATAATAATACTGAATTGTTAGTAATATCAGTGTAGTTACCATAACATTTCACGAGTTTATACACATTACATGAATAAATATAGAGCTTCAATATAGAATATGTTCATTTACATATACATCGTGATTGTAACACCTTTCATGTTCATTGCATAAGAACAATGTGAAATATTCTCGGATTACATATTTGTGCTATATATCATAATCACCTTTCCTGTCATATATTATCCACAGACGATCCATTATCATTTCATACTATATAATACCAGATATATTATTATATGGTATATCATTAGGTATATACCCATTCATTGGCGCTGGCTTTGGGGTCCCTACTCAGCAACAAGCTATGCTTAGCTGAGTGGGGTCCACAAAGTACCAGCAAGAAAACCTTAAAATACACCAGAATTTGTCCTCCGCCCTGTATGACTGATTTCCCCTTTACTAACACAGTGAATGAATCCATCCTCATCCTGTTCTGGATGAGGATGAGAGTGAATGAATCCATCCTCATCCTAGCCTGGATGAGGATGAGTGAGGATGATATCCTGGGACGTAGTTGGGGGGGGGGGGGGGGGGGCAGTCATTCGCTGTTTTCAACAATGACTACTTTCCGCCTTCTTTTATATCACCACATATAATACCCAAACTACCTCTCTTCATATGCTTGTTTATATTTGTTTCCATTTCTTAGCTGGGAGTGCCGCGACATTTTCTCTTTTGTTCTCCAGTGTTAACCTAAGGTGTCATGTGTAGTTGGGATCGGGGGCGGGGCACTCCTGTAGTTGGGATCGGGGGCGGGGCACTCCTGTAGTTGGGATCGGGGGCGGGGCACTCCTGTAGTTGGGATCGGGGGCGGGGCACTCCTGTAGTTGGGATCGGGGGCGGGGCACTCCTGTAGTTGGGATCGGGGGCGGGGCACTCCTGTAGTTGGGATCGGGGGCGGGGCACTCCTGTAGTTGGGATCGGGGGCGGGGCACTCCTGTAGTTGGGATCGGGGGCGGGGCACTCCTGTAGTTGGGATCGGGGGCGGGGCACTCCTGTAGTTGGGATCGGGGGCGGGGCACTCCTGTAGTTGGGATCGGGGGCGGGGCACTCCTGTAGTTGGGATCGGGGGCGGGGCACTCCTGTAGTTGGGATCGGGGGCGGGGCACTCCTGTAGTTGGGATCGGGGGCGGGGCACTCCTGTAGTTGGGATCGGGGGCGGGGCACTCCTGTAGTTGGGATCGGGGGCGGGGGGCACTCCTGTAGTTGGGATCGGGGGCGGGGCACTCCTGTAGTTGGGATCGGGGGCGGGGGGCACTCCTGTAGTTGGGATCGGGGGCGGGGCACTCCTGTAGTTGGGATCGGGGGCGGGGCACTCCTGTAGTTGGGATCGAGGGCGGGGCACTCCTGTAGTTGGGATCGGGGGGCGGGGCACTCCTGTAGTTGGGATCGGGGGCGGGGCACTCCTGTAGTTGGGATCG
>JAXIVJ010003952.1:52500-57500 GCA_036785665.1 Chirona hameri | reverse complement strand
CTGTGTTGAGTTGTGGTGAGTCAGAGGCTGAATGCCTCCGGGCCTGACATGTGGGTTAGATAACCACGCCTCCGGGCCTGACATGTGGGTTAGATAACCGCGCCTCCGGGCCTGACATGTGGGTTAGATAACCACGCCTCCGGGCCTGACATGTGGGTTAGGTAACCACACCTCCGGGCCTGACATGTGGGTTAGATAACCACGCCTCCGGGCCTGACATGTGGGTTAGATAACCACGCCTCCGGGCCTGACATGTGGGTTAGATAACCACGCCTCCGGGCCTGACATGTGGGTTAGATAACCACGCCTCCGGGCCTGACATGTGGGTTAGATAACCACGCCTCCGGGCCTGACATGTGGGTTAGATAACCACGCCTCCGGGCCTGACATGTGGGTTAGAAAACCGCGCCTCCGGGCCTGACATGTGGGTTAGCTAACCACGCCTCCGGGCCTGACATGTGGTTAGGTAACCACGCCTCCGGGCCTGACATGTGGGTTAGATAACCACGCCTCCGGGCCTGTCATGTGGGTTAGATAACCACGCATCTGCACCTGACATGTGGGTTATATAACCACGCCTCTGGGCCTGACATGTGGGTTATATAACCGCGCCTCCGGGCCTGTCATGTGGGTTATATAACCACGCCTCTGGGCCTGACATGTGGGTTAGGTAACCACGCCTCCGGGCCTGACATGTGGTTAGGTAACCACGCCTCTGCACCTGACATGTGGGTTAGGTAACCACACCCCCGCGCCTGACATGTGGTTAGCTAACCACGCCTCCGGGCCTGACATGTGGGTTAGATAACCACGCCTCCGGGCCTGACATGTGGGTTAGATAACCACGCCTCCGGGCCTGACATGTGGGTTAGATAACCGCGCCTCCGGGCCTGACATGTGGTTAGGTAACCGCGCCTTCGGGCCTGACATGTGGGTTAGCTAACCACGCCTCCGGGCCTGACATGTGGGTTAGATAACCACGCCTCCGGGCCTGACATGTGGTTAGATAACCACGCATCCGGGCCTGACATGTGGGTTAGATAACCACGCATCTGCGCCTGACATGTGGTTAGATAACCACGCCTCCGGGCCTGACATGTAGGTTAGATAACCACGCCTCCGGGCCTGACATGTGGTTAGGTAACCGCGACTCAGGGCCTGACATGTGGGTTAGATAACCACGCCTCCGGGCCTGACATGTGGGTTAGGTAACGGCGCCTCCGGGCCTGACATGTGGGTTAGGTAACCACGCCTCCGGGCCTGACATGTGGTTAGATAACCACGCCTCCGGGCCTGACATGTGGGTTATATAACCGCGCCTCCGGGCCTGACATGTGGGTTATATAACCGCGCCTCCGGGCCTGACATGTGGGTTAGGTAACCACGCCTCCGGGCCTGACATGTGGTTAGATAACCACGCCTCCGGGCCTGACATGTGGGTTATATAACCGCGCCTCCGGGCCTGACATGTGGGTTAGATAACCACGCCTCCGGGCCTGACATGTGGATTAGGTAACCACGCCTCCGGGTCTGACATGTGGGTTAGATAACACGCCTCCGGGCCTGACATGTGGGTTAGGTAACCACGCCTCCGGGCCTGACATGTGGTTAGATAACCACGCCTCTGCGCCTGACATGTGGGTTAGATAACCGCGCCTCCGGGCCTGACATGTGGTTAGATAACCGCGTCTCTGCGCCTGACATCTGGTTAGGTAACCGCGCCTCCGGGCATGACATGTGGGTTAGATAACCACGCCTCCGGGCCTGACATGTGGGTTAGGTAACCACGCCTCCGGGCCTGACATGTGGGTTAGATAACCACGCCTCCGGGTCTGACATGTGGGTTAGATAACCACGCCTCCGGGCCTGACATGTGGGTTAGGTAACCACGCCTCCGGGCCTGACATGTGGTTAGGTAACCACGCCTCTGCACCTGACATGTGGGTTAGGTAACCACACCCCCGCGCCTGACATGTGGTTAGCTAACCACGCCTCCGGGCCTGACATGTGGGTTAGATAACCACGCCTCCGGGCCTGACATGTGGGTTAGGTAACCACGCCTCCGCGCCTGACATGTGGGTTAGATAACCACGCCTCCGGGCCTGACATGTGGGTTAGATAACCACGCCTCCGGGCCTGACATGTGGTTAGATAACCACGCCTCCGGGCCTGACATGTGGTTAGATAACCACGCCTCCGGGCCTGACATGTGGGTTAGATAACCACGCCTCCGGGCCTGACATGTGGTTAGGTAACCACGCCTCCGGGCATGACATGTGGGTTAGATAACCACGCCTCCGGGCCTGACATGTGGTTAGGTAACCGCGCCTCCGGGCATGACATGTGGTTAGGTAACCACGCCTCTGCACCTGACATGTGGGTTAGGTAACCACACCTCCGCGCCTGACATGTGGTTAGCTAACCACGCCTCCGGGCCTGACATGTGGGTTAGATAACCACGCCTCCGGGCCTGACATGTGGTTGGGTAACCGCGCCTCCGGGCCTGACATGTGGGTTAGCTAACCACGCCTCCGGGCCTGACATGTGGGTTAGCTAACCACGCCTCCGGGCCTGACATGTGGGTTAGATAACCACGCCTCTGGGCCTGACATGTGGGTTAGGTAACCACGCCTCCGGGCCTGGCATGTGGTTAGGTAACCACGCCTCTTGGCATGACATGTGGGTTAGATAACCACGCCTCCGGGTCTGACATGTGGTTAGGTAACCGCGCCTCCGGGCCTGACATGTGGGTTAGAAAACCGCGCCTCCGGGCCTGACATGTGGGTTAGGTAACCACGCCTCCGGGCCTGACATGTGGGTTAGATAACCACGCCTCCGGGCCTGACATGTGGTTAGATAACCGCGCCTCCGGGCCTGACATGTGGTTAGGTAACCACGCCTCCGGGCCTGACATGTGGGTTAGATAACCACGCCTCCGGGCCTGACATGTGGGTTAGATAACCGCGCCTCCGGGCCTGACATGTGGGTTAGATAACCACGCCTCCGGGCCTGACATGTGGGTTAGAAAACCGCGCCTCTGGGCATGACATGTGGTTAGGTAACCACGCCTCTGCACCTGACATGTGGGTTAGATAACCACGCCTCCGGGCCTGACATGTGGGTTAGATAACCACGCCCCCGGGCCTGACATGTGGTTAGGTAACCACGCCTCTGGGCCTGACATGTGGGTTAGATAACCACGCCTCCGGGCCTGACATGTGGGTTAGATAACCGCGCCTCCGGGCCTGACATGTGGGTTAGATAACCACGCCTCCGGGCCTGACATGTGGGTTAGATAACCGCGCCTCCGGGCCTGACATGTGGGTTAGATAACCACGCCTCCGGGCCTGACATGTGGGTTAGATAACCGCGCCTCCGGGCCTGACATGTGGGTTAGATAACCACGCCTCCGGGCCTGACATGTGGGTTAGATAACCGCGCCTCCGGGCCTGACATGTGGGTTAGATAACCACGCCTCCGGGCCTGACATGTGGGTTAGATAACCGCGCCTCCGGGCCTGACATGTGGGTTAGATAACCACGCCTCCGGGCCTGACATGTGGGTTAGATAACCACGCCTCTGGGCCTGACATGTGGGTTAGATAACCACGCCTCTGGGCCTGACATGTGGGTTAGGTAACCACGCCTCCGGGCCTGACATGTGGGTTAGGTAACCACACCTCCGGGCCTGACATGTGGGTTAGGTAACGGCGCCTTCGGGCCTGGCATGTGGTTAGGTAACCACGCCTCCGGGCCTGACATGTGGGTTAGAAAACCACGCCTCCGGGCCTGACATGTGGTTAGGTAACCACGCCTCCGGGCCTGACATGTGGGTTAGATAACCACGCCTCCGGGCCTGACATGTGGTTAGGTAACCGCGACTCCGGGCCTGACATGTGGTTAGGTAACCACGCCTCCGGGCCTGACATGTGGGTTAGGTAACGGCGCCTTCGGGCCTGACATGTGGTTAGGTAACCACGCATCTGCACCTGACATGTGGGTTAGGTAACCACGCCTCCGGGCCTGACATGTGGTTAGGTAACCGCGACTCCGGGCCTGACATGTGGGTTAGATAACCACGCATCTGGGCCTGACATGTGGTTAGGTAACCACGCCTCCGGGCCTGACATGTGGGTTAGATAACCGCGCCTCCGGGCCTGACATGTGGGTTAGATAACCACGCCTCCGGGCCTGACATGTGGTTAGATAACCGCGCCTTCGGGCCTGACATGTGGGTTAGATAACCACGCCTCCGGGCCTGACATGTGGGTTAGGTAACCACGCCTCCGGGCATGACATGTGGTCAGGTAACCACGCCTCCGGGCCTGACATGTGGGTTAGATAACCACGCCTCCGGGCCTGACATGTGGGTTAGATAACCACGCCTCCGGGCCTGACATGTGGGTTAGCTAACCACGCCTCCGGGCCTGACATGTGGGTTAGAAAACCGCGCCTCCGGGCCTGACATGTGGTTAGGTAACCACGCCTCTGGGCCTGAAATGTGGTTAGCTAACCGCGCCTCCGGGCCTGACATGTGGGTTAGATAACCACACCTCTGGGCCTGACATGTGGGTTAGAAAACCGCGCCTCCGGGCCTGACATGTGGGTTATATAACCGCGCCTCCGGGCCTGACATGTGGGTTAGATAACCACGCCTCCGGGCCTGACATGTGGGTTAGGTAACCACGCCTCCGGGCCTGACATGTGGGTTATATAACCACGCCTCCGGGCCTGACATGTGGGTTAGATAACCACGCCTCCGGGCCTGACATGTGGGTTAGATAACCACGCCTCCGGGCCTGACATGTGGGTTAGGTAACCACGCCTCCGGGCCTGACATGTGGGTTATATAACCACGCCTCCGGGCCTGACATGTGGGTTAGATAACCACGCCTCCGGGCCTGACATGTGGGTTAGATAACCACGCCTCCGGGCCTGACATGTGGGTTAGATAACCGCGCCTCCGGGCCTGACATGTGGTTAGATAACCACGCCTCCGGG
>JAXIVJ010003952.1:0-47500 GCA_036785665.1 Chirona hameri | reverse complement strand
CAACTAAATCGGTCGAACATCAACACATTTCCTGAAGGAAGATCTAAGCAGCTTATACAAGGGAGAATTTGTTTTAAAGCAGTTCTTAACCCGCGCCCTGCCGGTGCTCGGCGCCAGCTCAGTCGTGCTAGGAGAGGCATCTGACGCCCCAACCCCCGAACTCGTCTCCAATGGGGATTAGGCAAAATTCACAAATACCGTTAGATAGCTCGTCTAAATTCATGTCGAAATTGTTACATCGCTCAGTCAAACACTGTGGCTGTGACTCGACCACAAACTTCTTTGGAGGTGGGGCCACTTGATGTGACCTGGTAACCTCACCTGAGATGAACCTAGTCAAAATGTGTACTTAAGGCGCAATTCATGCCGAAACAGCTGTGCCAGAAACGGTGGTGCTGCAACACCACCAATTCTCGAGAGAGAAAAAATATGGAGCGTCCCAGCCCAAACTCCCCCTAAAACGCCCCACCCTCGGCTCGGTACGACACGACTTTGTTTGCAAAAGCACACAAAGTCGGACGAGTTTTGAGACAGTTCTTCATAACAACGTTTTTGGACATTCTGGATGCGCCAGTGGATCAAGGGCTCAATTAGAGCCATCATATATTTTACACAATAAAACTAAAACATTAGTTAAATATTTTGTGAGACGTTTCATTTTCGACTTAAAAAATAATAATAACCCGCGCACTGCAGGGGGGTTGATATCCGCGCCCCCCCCCCCCCCCCCCCCCCTCAGGTTTTTTTTTTAAAGATAGCGAAAAAACGGCGGCACGCAGCGCCGCCGGGTTTTGGCACACCTGTTAACCCGCGCGGCGCTGGGGGGGTAAATTTTACCCCCCCTCCCGGATTTTCTCCATAACTTGAAAACTATGACAGATATCGAAGTGAAACTTTCGGTACCTTATGGTGCATCAATTCTACATCTTGTGTTATAATTTTGTTGAAATTCGTGAAAATTTTGAGGAGATAATGACGTTTTAGTGACGTCATGTCGTGTCATTTTTGGTGAAAAAACGTTAAATGTTTGACAAATCGTAGCAAATAGCGTGTTGATACAAATCGCAAATAAAAGACGTCAAAAGAAAGGACATAACATTGTCTTTAACATGGCTATCTCAGATGTTCAAAATTTTGGGTTTTTGACCCCCAAAAATGCAAAAAACTTATTTTTGGGGAAGAATTTCCACAAAAGTTTTTTGTTTGAAAATTTGCACAAAACCGGAAGATATATTAGAGAGCCGAGTATGAACGATGTTCAAACCAAATTTCAAAGCAATTTCTTTACTTTTGACTGACTTATGGCTCTCTAAGTATATAAGTAACTCATGACGTCATTTTTTTTTTAAATTGCGTTTTTTGGCTTTTACTGACCAGATACAGACAAATAAATGCCACCACTGTATTTCGAAGACAAAACTAGTCTAGAAACATGCAATGTTTATTTATATTAATCAATTTAAAATTTTGACCTTATTTGTGACCTGACCTTGACCTGAGGGCGATTATATGGTGTCAGGCTGTGAAAATGGCTGCTTCTATCGAATTATACGTGTAAAATAACCCATACAACATGTGTCGCATGACTTTCGTAGACCTGTGACCTTTTGTGACCTGACCTTGACCTTGACCTTTGCTTAAAATTTCACTTTTACCTATGCGGGAGATGCATTATACATTTAGGAGCACTTTGTGAGATAATAGTTGCAACACAAGGCTTTGGATGGAAAGTATAGCCCAAAAACCCAAATATTGAAATTTTGACACTTGACCTGACCGTGACCCGACATGTGACCTTATGTTAATAATTTCGGGCATGCGTTAGATTCTTCTCACTGAGAGCTTTCGATCGCCGCCTTGCGCGTCTCGCTGCGGTTATTGGTTCGGAAGATACGAGGGGGGGTAAAATTTACCCCCCCCCCCCAGCACCGCACGTTCGGATGGAGACCCCAGCGCCGCGCGGGTTAAGACATCCAATTGCGCACATTTTGAAGAAGAAAAAATATCCTCGGGTCATGTCAGGTCAAGTCACCAGACCAGGTCAAGTGATCCCATCTCCAAAAAAAAATTGCAGTTGTGCCAAAGCCAGAGTTTTTCACCGATCAGTGTTAAACTTACAGGATGTCATGAGGGCATAAGTACTTACAATTATTTTATCTCAGAATTTTGATATCGGTGACCTAAGGTCAGGTCAATTTCGTAACCTCCCCATAATAAGTCAATGGGGAAATATACAAATGCTTCCATTTCAAGGATATGCATGATATTAGTCCAATTACTTCTGGATCATGTTATTATAGGATATTCTTGATGATCCAAGTGTAAGTTTTGTTCAGTATTGGGTCATTTGAGGTCATGCGAGGTCACCATCACTTTTGTGTCAATAGCTCCCGACATAATGAATATAGAGAATTAAAACAGAGAGCAATGTGTTTGTCTTGTCGAGACACGTCTTCCCGTATGCAACATGCCATACTTGGGTCACCACTTGACCTTGACCTGAGGTCATTTTTTTTAAGTTAACTTAACAAGATCACCATGTATATCATTCGAAGCGCCTTGACAAGATAAACACAATGACGTAGACAGTTTTTTTTCCGTTATCATTATTCAATAAAAAGTTAATAGCGAAAACTATTTAGCAAAAAAGCAGTTTTTTTTCATTTTTTACCTCTGGAGCTTCAAATTTTGACCTGATATTAAATTTGAGGACACTTAACCGATTGAAAATTTCACTGGCTGGCGTTTGCTTTTTTCCGTTTGTTTATAACTAACATAGTTTCTGAGATATATGGGAATTTCTGGAGCGATGTCCTAAAACATGAAGAAAAAAACTGGACAATTTGACCTTTGATGACCTCTGGTGACCTCAATTTTGACCTGACCTAAAACAATATATTTTCTTTCGATATACTTTCGATAGAACATGTATCAAGCTATCAAATGCCGTTTTCCGCTTCTCGCTACGTAGCGTAGTTTTCGAGATCTCAGGGGGGCGGAAATCAACCCCCCCCCCCCCTGCAGTTCGTGTTCGGCGCAAAGCCCCTGCAGTGCGCGGGTTAATAATTGACCTGCAATTAGTAACTCATCAAATTATCGTATTAATCATTGCAGATCCAACCCATGCAATAGGTATGCCTTGCAATGGAAAATGGTATCTCTTGGAATGGAAAACGAGGCACCAAAACTAAGAATAGTTGTTACCATGGTTGTTACCGTTGATTGCTGATTACTGCACAACTCATCTCACATATTACGGTTAGACGTTAATAACTGAAATAATTGTTATTCGTTTTGAACGGGTTTTGTTTAACTTTCGAATGATGCTCATACCACGTAAACGTGGCACATTGCTTTCGAAACAAAATACATGAAACTCGGGCCGTCGTCCTGCCAAGCATAGAGCTGATATCGGCTCAACTTCGGCATGTTTTCGAGAGACCCATTCATCATCGGTCGTGTCGGCCAAATGCTGGCACACAGCCCTAAATTTACTAGTCAGATATGCGGTGAAATCGGTTATTCGATCGAAATATAGCTGTGGGGGCCGAGGGCCACCCCAGAGGACACAAACAGCAAAAAAAAATACGAAGGAGAGAAATATTGCTTCGCCGATATTCCCCCGGTTTCGTCGTGTGATGTGATAAAGGTGGCTTTGGGTAGTCTATGTTCCTAGAACCAACGAATTCATCAGAAGCTTGGTTTTCCACGGACCACCGTGGCTGAAACCATGGTATATGTGTCAAATGCCTGATCTAAGGCCAGACACAAGGGAGAACCCAGAATGGCAACACAAGTTTTTTTTTGCGGCGAAATCCACAAAAAGTTCAAAACAATAAAACAAACTCATCGGAGTTTGCTTCTTTATGGATGAATGGGTGATTAATAAACTTTCTTTCGTAAAGTTTTCTTGGCTTTTTAATTAGAAAATACGTCATTTTTTGCTGATTTCAGGTGGTTTGTGTGATTTGGCCTTGGCTCCCTTGGATCCGCCATTGGCCAGACAACATTGAGGGAGCCAAAAGCATCTTTGGGGACCAAACTCAAAATATTGAGGCCGATGGCCACCCCAAACGTATATAAATATACACCTGCAGTCCACGCCAATTTCGAACCGACGCGACGAGGGGCGGGTATCCGTCCTCAAGATCTCAAAGATACGCTAGGTAGCTGTAACTAGTGTTTTATTGGTTTTAAGTTGACAGCACGCTTCAGTGACGCTTTTATCTACTTTACAGACCGTACAATCGTATGTTACCTATGAATTTTGATCCCACTAGGGGAGCACAATTTGGTCACTGGGGAGGGAGCCAGCAGTCACTGCGGGGGCATTTGCCTCCCCCCCCCCCCCCCCCCCCCCATTAACATGCTATCCGAGGCCATGCAGTACAGTAAAAAACGTCGTTGACTGAAAGATGTTTTTAAAGGCTATTGATACATCATATATAGTATCCTAGTGCCCGCTCTTGTTGAATTAACTCAGTTTCACCGGGGGGGGGGGCAAATAGGTTCCACTGAGGGGGCAACTCCTTCCACTGGGGGGGGGCAATTGACCCCCAGTTAACATGCTATCCGAGGCCCTGATCCATACCAGTGTTCGCCACGGGCCCACCAACCCCCAGCCCGGCCCGGCCCAGGCCCAAGAACACCAAGCCCAGGCCCGGACCAGGCCCGGTAAAATGCATAATATTGAGGCCCAGGCCCGGTCCGGCCCATTCAGATTAAGCATATCATTATTTTCACAAAATTTGCAATCATTATCCTAGCATATGTACTTGTATACTATAAATGTGAAGCAATGAACCAACTATGCTAACCAACAAAAAAAAATCCACAGCCACAGCAACAGTGTGTTGCTGTGTAAGTGAACTGCTGGATAAAATAGTTTTGAGCTCTGACCTGAGCTTGTGGGACGCGCGCATCGCTTCAAAATTGTCAGGCCCAGGCCCATCCAGAGCCCATTGATTTCCTTAAAGTTGAGGCCCGGCCCAGGCCCAGCCCAGGCCCAGCCCAGGCCCAGCCCAGGCCCAGCCCAGGCCCAGCCCAGGCCCAGCCCATGGCCCATAGGGCCAGCCCATGGCAAACTCTGATCTATACAATACAACGACGAAGGTGGTGAAAGTAGAAGGTGCATGTTTACGATCATCCTACGGACCTCCGCTCGAAGCATGGATGAACAATGGATCGGATAAAACTTAAAGCTTGAAGCCGAACTAAGCTTACATCAGCTGAATGATCGGGCAGAGGCTCTGGTTCAAAGTAAATGCGTACCAACAAATGTTGCCCACTTCTATCAATTTGACTTATGCTTCTATTTCACCCGTTTAAACGGTTTTCCCTATAGGTCGATTCTAAGGAACGCACGTTTTACCGGAGCTTCGTATCAGGCGCGTAACCACCACTGGGATCACTGGGGATCAGTCCCCAGTAACAGTTTCGGATTTTAACATTACGCCTATGGGCGTTGCATGGAAAGAATCGACTTCAAAGTGCCTACGTCCCCACCTACTTCCGGACGGTGGTTACGCCTATGCTTCGTATCCATGCCATGCCAGATACAAACAGTCTCGGATCAAGGAACAGGAGCATCGCCACAAAATTTTGAGTAGGGGGTTGGCAGCCAGGTGTTGTTTTGGGGGCGGCTAGGTGTTTTCACCCCTCCCATAGACTAAGGTTAAAATCCTGTTAATATGTGGGGGAGGGGGCGGAGAGCGATCCGAGCAAACCTTGTGGACTGCCCCTGTCAGGGAATTCAGAGAGCATGCTTCCCTATAACTGCATTCCTAACCTACCACCATCTGAAAAATAAGCATCGGTCTGAAAATGGCGCTTGTTCTAGGGTCTATTTCAGTGGATGGCATGCTTCGTGTGTAAGCATTTCATGCACCCAGCAGCTTATCGGCAAATGTCATTTAAAAATTGCCTCAAAATACAACCGGGACAGTCATTTGCACACGTTATTATTCGCAATGATGATGTGAATTCCCGTAAACAGGTATTAACCACCAACCTGGTGCTTAACCGGCAACCTGGTGCAGTTTATTTCAAGCTTAAAAAGCGAAACTGCAATGACGCAAACCAAGACTTTTTTTCAATATCGAACATGATCTTTTCATGTCTGCCATTAACAGTCACGCCTGACCGTGATTCTTAGTTTAATTCAAGTTGACACGCGATCCCGCAAACAACTAGCTAGGAAATGTCACGATACGGTAACTGGTGGTACCGTTTGGTAATTGTCATTCAGACCGGCGAGATCTTAAATCACACCGGGTCACCATTTACACGACAGCGCCTGAGGCTGCATATATCGCGCTACAGCGCAGGTATCGTCCTATCAGGTCCGCGGACGCGGTGGTTAATGATTTATTACCATTGAGACAGCATATTTACCAGGCACTGTCACTTTTCAATCGGCCGGTACCAGCAGGTAACTCCCCGGAGTCCACTGACGAAACCTGACAGCTCCGGCGAAACGGACAGAATACTTTTACAAGTGCAACCGGATTTGTTTAGCAATGAACCTGCTTCTTCATGGACTTGAGGATATCAAACAAGGAAATGGCTACTTATAACATTATAATTACGGAACTGGATTGTAATGTGAATCGTGTGCAACTGCTGTTGGACTGCTCATTAAGTAACAGCTTGGAGGAGCTTTGTTTAGCACTGGTTAGCAAAAGAAGACATATTAGGGAAAATATACAGTGAATGTTCAGTCATTTCAATAATTGACACCAAATTTGTATTTCTTATATATTCCCATTTTATGCATTCAATTTAATTTGCTAATTAGCTGTCTCTAAAAAATCATTAAACGCACGATTAAAGGGAAATATTGACATTTGCCCCAACCAAAATAGACCAAAATATATTGTAAATTTATCACATTTTGAATAAAAACATTCCTACCGAAAGATATTTCAAGTTTAAGTTGATAAGCGTTCTACACTTTTAACGACCGGTACTCTAAAGTACTTGGTAACGAATTTCGATTCCCACGAAAATCCGTTATTATTTTTTGACGAAATGGTATGGAAAATATGTCTATTATGTCTATTGTCTACTCTGTCTATTATGATGATGTGCCTTACTATCCTTAACAATCAACAAATATTGAATAAAAGATGTCCAAATTAGCAGTTATCTTATGCACCCAACCTAGTTAGTGGCTGCGACCATCAATTTTTTTAAAAAAAGCAATCGTCATAATGGTTAATTTATTTTCAACATTAGGAGTTGTGTATAGTTTTGTATCTGGCTGTATATAATACAATGCTTTAGCTTATCAATAATAATAACCACTTTTTCAAAAACAATCAAACAATCGAAAAAGTGGCAATGAAATCGGAAGTTAATTTATGCACCCAACGGCGACCTATTTAGTGTCGGCGATTTGTTTCAGGGACATTGTCACAATGCTTTCAAAGGAAAGACAAGCGCCAAATATGTCACGCCAGATATAGAGAAGGATCGTACTGTTCGTCCCCATATATAAGTACATATATTTAAATTTCCCAAATTTTAATTATCGAAATATACAAAAGTTGTTATTTTACTTTAAAATTGAGACACGATCAATTTGATACCATACATGTGTCATAAGATTATGCGGAAAAATAAATCAAAAGGTCAATATTTCCCTTTAAAGGGAATTTTTCCCCTTTGTATTGGTTTTGAACTGAGATATCTTTATTTTTGGCCGTTATTGAAATGTCGAAAATACTAAGGTCATTTTCCTCAACACTTAGCCATTTTCAAGCAATTCAATTTATAGTTTGCAAAATGGGGTCTAGACTAGTGCCGCCGCTGAATGGCTGACAGCGACTTTTTCCGCCAATCCCGCTTTGTCAGCCAATCAGCGCGGTCTATGGCTCAATAATGACGTCATAATCCCAAATTTAGAAACTTAATTTGTATAAAGTTAAGTGACTTTTCGAGATAAAAATATCACCATCGTTTTCAGCAGCACTTATTTCATATTTTCGACTATAACCAGCATATATTTAACAATAGGGTGTCCCCCCCCCCCCCAAAAAAAAACACCTTTTCGTCGTCGGTGCAAGCTTGCCAATTGACACGGCGTTCTTCTCTAGGCCAATAACAAGTATGCCAAATTTCGTTTCGATCCTTTGAGTTTTGGTCCCCCCCTGGGCCTCCGTGAGTTGTTGACCCCTACCCAAAAGGTCAAAAATCAATGTCGTCGTACAGACCTCCGCGTGTGCTCATTTGAAAGCTCTCGAGAAAAGTCGAGAAGAATAAACTATAATCAGTCTAAATGCTTTAAATTCAAGTTTGCGTTCTATGAGTCATAAACAGAGCCCAAAAGGAAGCCTTCAATAGAGCTATATTGAAGGCTTGCTTTTGGGCTCCGTTTATGACTCATATAACGCAAACTTCAATTTAGAGCATTTCGACTGAATTAATGTTTACTGTACTCGACAAGAGCTTTCAAATGAGCACATGCGGAGGTCTGTACGACGACTTTGATTTTTGCCCTTATGGGTAGGGGTCAACAACTTACGGAGGCCCGGGGGGACCAAAACTCAAAGGATCGAAATGAAATTTGGCATACTTGTTGTTGGCCTAAAGAAGAACGCCGTTTCAATTGGCAAGCTTGCACCGACGAAAAGTGTTTTTTTACACTTAATTTGACAACTTTCAGAAAGGTGAAACATTCCCTTTAAGGCATGCCCTACTTGTTAATATGATAAGTATACAAGCCACCAACGACGGAATGGTGTTTTTGATTTTTTTCTCATAAAAATGTAGGTATGTTTGTATGCTTACAAAGAAGAACACAAAGAACAGGGTCTAAACAATCCAGATGACATCAGTCCTACCAGCCCGTAATCTATCCTTTGGGAAGACATCCAAAAAGTTATAACTTAAATATTTAAAGCAGGCCCGTAGCCAGGCGGGTACACTGGGTGCCCGTGCACCCCTAGGAGCTTTGTGCACCCTCTGACCTTAGTCCCCAGTGTCCCCAGTGTCCCCAGTGCAGTAGTTAAGGTGAAGGACATTCGCTATCGAGAAAAAAACAATTGAACACAAGCGTTTTGAGCCGTGCAGTACAATCCACTAAGTTGGACAGTGGACACCTATATCAAGACACTAATGTTCAGATACAATATTTTATACATGCTAAGACTGGGTTGGTAAATCGGATAAATTTAAGGTACTGGTTGTGCACCCTCTGGGAATTATTGTGCACCCTCTGGAAATTCAGCCTGGCTACGGGCCTGATTTAAGGGATTTTTTGACACTAGCATGAAACGTGCCTGTTTTAAATATCTATATGATCACTTCCTAACAGGGCTGGAGATCCTGGGGGCCCGGGGGGTCCCGACCCCCTTGGCCCCCGGATGTTAAAAACTGGGGAGGGGGGGGGGTCCAGGGGGTCCAATACAAAAATGAAAACTGGGTGGGGGCCCTCTTGAGCAGAAGAAAGCGGACGGTCATAGGTCAGAATGGGCCATACACATGCCAAAATGGGAGCTTATAAACCGAGTTAGCCGTCTTCAAGTCGGCATAGGTGATCCATGCAGACTTAAAAACGACCTGATGAGGCCCTCGGTCGGCCAGAGGCCCTCGGTCGTCCTGAGATGGCCCTTGGCCGGCCTGAGAGGGCCCAGAGTCGGTCTGGGGCTCACACTCGTCTTCAGGGGCCATAGTCGACCTGAGTGGGCCCTTGGCGGCGTGAGATGGCCTTTGGCCTGCCTAAGGGGGCCCACAGTCGGCCTGAGGGGCCCTTGGTCGGACTGATATGGGCTTCGGTCGGTCTGAGGGGACCCTTGGTTGGCTTGAAGGGGCCCTCGGTTGGCTTAAGGGACCATCGTTCCGCCTGAGGGGCCCTCGGTCGACCTTAGATGTCCCTCATCCGGCCTGAGGGGGCCCTCAGTCAGTGAGAGGGGCCCATAGTTAGCCTGAGAAGCCCTCGGTCGGCATGAGATGGCTCTCAGTCGGCTTGATGCCTGAGGATCCCTCAGTCGGCTTGAGGGACCCTCGATTAGCCAGGAGAGCCCAAGACCTCAGTCGGTCTAAGGAGGCCCTCAGTCTTTCTGGGAGGCCCTCAGTCAGCTTGAAAAGGTCCTCGGTGAGCCTGCGGGACCCTCGGGCTTCCTGAGATGGCTCTCGGCCGGCCTGAGGGGCCCTCGTTCGACCTGAGATGCTTTCGATCGGTCTGAGGGACCCTCGCTCGGCCTGAGATGTCCATCGGTCGGCCTGATAGGGCACTTGGTCAGCTTGGGGCCCTTGGTTGGTCTGAGCGGGCCCGGTCGGCCTGAGGGGTTCTCGGTCAGCTTGATAACCCTTGTTTGGCCCGAGGGGCCTACGTCTGCTTGACGGAACCCTCGATCGGCTTGGCAGGGCCCTCGGTCGGCCTGAGAGTCCTCGGTCGACTTTAGGGGGCTCTCGATCAGCTTGAGAGGGCCCTTGGTCGGCCTGAAGGAGAACTGTCTGACTAAGGGTCTGAGGACCCGAGCGTATTTCGACCTGAGGGTCCCTGGTCTGGTCTGAAACGTATTTTTAAGACTTGATCGTGTCCAATGCCTGACTGAGATGGCCCTATGCCAGTCTGAGTGGGCCCTCTCAATCTGAATGGGCTCTATGTCGGCCTGGGAGGACCTTAATTCGGGAAGACAGGACCTTCAGCGTCTTTGAGAGGACCATCGGTCGACCTGACAGAGCTCGCCGCCGGTCTTAGGGGCCTTGCTGGGTCCTCCAAAGTCTTCTACTTTTGGGCAAAATGGGCAATTGCGCTCACCAAACGAAACATCAAATCGGTATCCAAATGTATGTTTTTGCCCCTCCCAAAAATCACGACTTGAAAATATCTTTACTTTCTCCCGCTCAGCAACTTCTCGCTGACGTCCCCCTGGTCAACAACTCTTCTCTGACCCCCCCCCCCCCCCCCCCGCTCAACAACGCTAGATTCGCAACTACCCGGGGGCCCCTTGTATTGCGGGGGCCCTGTCGCTGGTGGGCCCCCTCCAGACTGGACCCCCCACCCTCAGACTTAAAAAGAGATCTCCAGCCCTGCTTCTTAAGCCTGTCCATTGAAAGATCAAAGTGTGCTTTAAAGAGGATAAAAATACAAACTTCTTTACTGCTACTTGAGCAAAACAAGCAAAAGGTTAAAACAAACGATAGTGACCTACCATGTTGTAGCTGCGTTAACTCCCCAATTAATGCATTTACTAAGTCACACTGATATGCATTCGCTTTATGTGTTGATTTGTTAATAAACAAATTTTGCCATTACCACAACCATAACGTAAGAAGGAGAAGAATCTCCCTGCCTAGTTGAAGCACCGAATTCGTGTTACCATATGCATTGCATCTTGATCAGGGCTGCTGAGTCGACATAACTTTAGCAACTCCGACTCCTTCTCCGACTCCGGCCTATATCCGTTCTCCAACCGCATGTGCTATAAAGCTATATCTCCAATGCCATCTATTTTCTCCGTTTGTCTTTATTCTAAACAGTATTGAGAACAATGCTACGCCGCCCGAGCACGGGCGCGGCGTGCGCCCAGTCGCGCTTGTCTGCAGGCGGCGGAACCCACGAAACGAGCATCGAGCGGCGAGCGCAGCCAGCCTCCGCCGGCCCAGCTCGCAGCAGCTGGGCTTCAGCCCCATGTCGTTCCAGGTCGTGTTTGCTGGAGCCGCTGCTGCTCCCAGACCCTGCGCTGTCTTACAGCTGGCCAGTCAGTGGGTCGCTATCCGCCGCCTCGCCTCCGGCAACCAAGTTTGCCAGTCAGGGGTGCGGATTTACCAAAATCATTGGGGGTGCTCAAGGGCGGATGTAATCGTGACATGCCCATCGTGGGGGTATCGTGCCATGCCCCTAAACGACTGAAATCGACCGAAAATGTGTATCTTTTCTGATTTTTAATGAAATATAAACAACTTTTACAAAGTCAAGTTTGTTTTAAACATAGCTAAATGCACAAGCGAGCTAGATCCTTTGTGGTCGTGCCACAGCCACTGGCCACAATGTTTGGCTGAGCACTTTATAACTCACAGGACGTACTCAAGCCATAGATACCTACGACCCTGCAGGCTTGGATTTGTTTCTATCGGTGACCTAAGGTCAGGTCAGTTTCGTGACCTTCCCATTTTAAAGCAACAATACTTTGCCCCAACGGTACGGTATGCCCCAACGGTATACCAATGTTTTCGTATCAGAGGATACACATTAGGTCAGAATAATTATTTAAATTATGCTATTATAACTCATTCTTGATGACCCAAGTACAATTATTGCTCAGTAACCCCTACAAGATCGAGTGAGGTCATCTGAGGTGACCAGCACTTATTTGCCAATAACGTACGAGCCGTCTTTCCGTGGTATATGGGAAACATCTGAATATGAGCGGCCCGACCCGACCCGGCCCGGCCCGGCCCGACCCGTGGCGACGCTTTTGACAAGCTAATATATCTGCAACCGCACGTCCGATTGACAAGCGGGCTTCTTTGCTAAGCAGCCCCATCCAACCTACCCTGTTTGAGACCAGTGCTGATTCACGTGGGTGATTACCACTGCGCGTGGCGCGTGGCGCGTGCCGCGTGAGGGGTGTTGGAAGGTGTTTCCTCGCAATAACTCCGCAACGGCTGAGCCGATTGTGTTCAAATTTGGTGTGTGGTTAGGGACCCCTCAGCCGCCGCTTTCCCACAAGTCAGGGGTGGGGTGCCTCTGCACGTGCGCACGTGCACACCCCTATTATATATCAGGAACGGCTGAGCCGATTGTGTTCGAATTTTGTGCGTGGTTAGGGACCTCTCGGCCGCCACTTTCCCACAAGTCAGGAGTGGGGTGCTTCTGCACGTGCGCACGTGCGGACCCTTTTAGTATCTCAGAAACTACTTGCCCGATGGAGTTGAAATTCACCATACATTTTCTTCGCGCTCGCTCGTTCATCGCCAACTTCGGCGTCTTACTGGTAGCATAAAATGTGATAAGAACGTGAGACCGGCAACACTGTGTATGTCTCGTCGAGACGCGTCCGACATTGCGCAGCACGACATACCTAGTTCACAAAATGACCTAAAATGTCCCTGAACTGAGGTAAAATTGTAATTTCACTTAGGTAACCTGGTCACCATGGTATGATTCGAATCTCCTTGACGAAACGAGCAAGATGACATTAAAATGAGCGCCGTGTGACCATAAGAGTCGGTGCGTCCAGAACCCTAATTACCATTAGATGACGTTAAAATTATTGCCCTATCTTCATCAGGCGGAAATCTACTGATAGATGAGTAGACTATAGGTTTAATTTTCCACTCATTTACTTTCGAAAGGGGCGCAAAGTTAATGTCCCTAGGTCGATCGTCATCCACAATTATACCGACCAAAGTAATCGCCGATTTCCAAAAAAGTCGACTCCGACTCCGGGCCGGAGTCGGAGTCGGTAAGATTTTAGCAACTCCGACTCCGACTCCGACTCCGACTCCGGTAAAAACTGCCGACTCCGCGCGACTCCGACTCCGACTTCGACTCCGACTCCGCAGCCCTGATCTTGATGCATGATGTAATTCACCAGAAGCATGAGGTCGCCTCGCTAGGCGCTATTTATGCGGTAAATCTGGCTAAAAAAAATACAAATGAATGCGACCTTGCAGTAATGAATATCCCGTTAACTTCCCGAAATGCACAGGACACTTTAACAAGCAACGTACGTCCATCGGTTTAATAAGAACCCGACTACGTCATTACGTCACAAGGTAAAGCACTCTGGCGTACTGAGCAAGACTGCAGCTGAACTAAAGAGCAAAGCTTCAAAGCGTGAGGAACCAAAGGCACTTTAATCTCATGCAATTATAGAACTGATGGCTTGAGCGTTCTCTGCTGTTTGACAACAAGTGGACAAGTGGTTCTTCATATTTTTAACAGACAATGATTCCAACGGATTCCAAACTTCCGTTACGAAGAATCATTTTGTTGTTGATGCTACCCTCGTTTATCTAATCCTAACACAACTTACGCACATTTTAATCTTTAGTATTTCTTCACCATTTTACATAAAGAGCTACACAGTGCTTAGTTTTTCCTCCGCAAAACGCAAACAGCATCATGCAGGATGATGGGGTATCTAACAAGATGCGTGGATGAGACTTTATTGTAGGCAGATAGTGAAGAATAATTACCGAGCGGGCGTGAAGCGGCCGTGAGGTTTCTCGTCTACTTACTAGACAAATGTATGTACATTTGACCCGGCCCGACACGGCCCGACACGGCCCGAACCGGCAGTACAGACGCTTTTCGAAAGCTAATAACTTGTCAACCACTGCTCCGATTGAGATCGGGTTTTCGCCATTGGATAGGACCATCAAATACATTTTGTTTTTGGCATAGTGCGTTCGGATAGGGGTGGTACCACAGCGCGTGGCACACAGAAACGTCGAAATGAACCAAAATAATTTTTGATTAAAAAAAATGGTTGTATTGATCTAAGCACCAGTAAACGCCTTAATCGGCGGTAACCGAGCGGTATGTTGCTTCCCAAGGTAACTTAATAACTCCTGGGACAAACTACATCAAAATTAAGTTGTATTAAATTGTTCATGATCTCCTTTCTCGAATCCGCCAAAAGGGAGTATGTCCTGAGCGCTGCATGCTTCGTCGTATAAATGTATGCTTAGATAAATCAAGCCATTTTTGATCAAGAATGATTTTTGTTCATTTCGATGTGTGCATGTGCCACGCGCTGTAGTACCACTGCACCCCAATCAGAACGCACCATGCCAAAATCAAAATTAATTTGATGGACCTATCCAACAATGTAAACCCGATCTCATTCGGAGCAGTGGTTGCAAAGTTATTAGCTTCCGTAAAGCGTATGTACGGCCGGGTCGGGCCGGGTCAAACGTAAATTTCGAGAAACTTCACGGGCGTTTCGCGCCCGCTCGGTAATTAATCTATATTACTATTTGATAAGCGTCTGTCTGTCTGTCTGTCGCTCCGGAACGATTTAACACAGTAAAGCGGCAGTTCTACATTGCAGTACCACATTGCTATAAGCACGTAATGTATGTGATTTTAAGGTTTTCAAACGAGTTTACGGATACTACCGAGTGGTGTATAATTCGTACATTTCCGACGCATTTGATACGATAGTTACAGACAGTTTTAGTTTCTGCATCTGTGGGCGAAGGTTTGTGCTGTAACTAACATAGAAGGAGGTGTTAATAATTATTTTACCGTACAAAAACAGTTTACGGATACGAGTTTTACATCGCTTCACTCCAGTCGAAAGCCAATCAGATGCGACCACGGATACTACAGTGTCACAACCAATGAGAAGCAACCACGGAATCACTGCAAAACGAAGGTCATCGACATACGGTACGGCACATATCAATGAACATACGGTATCAATGACATACGGTATCAATGAACATATACGTTAAGCCGGGGTGGAGTTTGCACAGGTTTAAAGGGAAATAATGACCTTTTTATTTTGTTAGCAACAATTTCCTAGGCTACCGTTATGGTTTTAAAATTATTTTATTTAAATTTAAGAATTAAATAAAATTATTCCTAAATTCAAAGTTGTAAGTTTGGAAAAAATACAAAACAAGTACCTTGTGTACTTCATGAAGGTCATTGACAGATTCGTCCTTCCCTACCATTGTTTACATCGAGTGCGGCATTTTTGGAGGCTCTGTGACCTTTCCGATCAAACTGAGCGCTGCTCAGACTCACGCTAGTAGCGCTAGTAGCGCTTTCGTTCTCCATGGCAACCAGGCGTCAGCCAATCAAAAGCCAGAAAGGGAATACGTTCTGGCTTTTCATTGGCTCACGCCTGGTTGCCATGGAGAACGAAAGCGCTACTAGCGCTACTAGCGTGCGTTCGAGCAGCGCTCTGATCCGTGAAGCAATCTGTGAAGCATCCGTGATGCATGACTGACTATCAGTATAAGTCATGAATAACAACAACATGCAAACTATACCAAATCGAATAAAATAAGGGCGGAATGAATTGAACCCCAGGCAAGCTAGTATTCGCAAATCACTCGGCACTGCGCCACAATAGCAAAAGGTGAGGGAAATGCATATTGGATACAATATTATTACGTCACAAGTTTCTGAAGTGTCAACTACTATGAAATACAGTGATAAAATACCTGTAATAATGATTAACAAGAAAATTCAAACTTAAAAACAATAATTTGAATAAGTCTTTAATTAGCTTTCAACTCAAAATCAGATATATTTTGCAATGCTACACAAGAATGGCACCAGTGACGTCATTAACAAAGCCTGCTACGGGACTTGGGTATACTAATCAGGAACAACTCGCCACAATGGTTAAGTGCGCCGAGAAGCATGACAATGACTTCGTAAACAAATCGCCGACGCTAAATAGGTCGCCGTCGATGTGCATCGATGAGCTTCCGATTCAATTGCCAGTTGTGTGTTATTGTTTGTTAGTTTTTTGGGGATTTTTTATTATTTGTCATGATAATATAAAGCATAGTGTTATATACAGCCACGGACAAATTATGCAATACTCCTAATGTTGAAAACAAATGAATCGATTTTCAAAAATTGAGGGTCGCAACCACTAACTATGCCGCCGTTGATGTGCATCGATGAGTTTCCGATTTTATTGCCACTTTTTCCAATCGCTGTTAGTTTTGGAAGATCGCCGGGCATATAATAACAACAAGCAGAACGCACAATATATTTTCCACTCCATTGCGTTAAAAAAAAACGATACGGGAAAAGCCCGCAGTTTGATGAGGACCAAAAGTACTTGCAAGTACCGGTCGTTAAAAGTGTGGAACGCTTATCAACTTTAACTTGAAATATCCTTCGGTGGGAAAGTTTTCATGCAAAATGGGATGAATTTGCAATATATTTTGGCCTCGTCTGGCGATTTCAAGTGCTAACTCCATTTTTGTGGAAAAAGGTCATTATTTCCCTTTAACGAGTGTATAACAGGTGCCATAGGTGTTCCACGGGTATAATGGGTGAGTGCCGGCTATAACGGGGTTATCACGTGTTCCACAGGGGCACAACGGGCACTACGGGTGTATATCGGACACCGTAGGTTTTTGACGGGTACCTCGGGTGTATGACTGGTACAAATACGTATCATAGGTACGACAGGTGTCACGGGTAGTACGGGTTATCAATCCCTAATCGCCTATCACTGGCTTGCACCACCACTTGACACCAGTAATCGCCCAGCGGAGCGGACGGGTTAGCACTAGTTTATACTATGAGGCATGCAGCGCTCAGGACGTACTCCCTTTTGGTGGATTCAAGAAAAGAGATCATGAACGATTGAATACAACTTAATTTAGCTTTACCAGAGCGCGCCCGCTCGGTCATCGCCCACAACAGGCGTATTACTGGTGTGTACAGAATATGCTTCAGAGAATGCTCGTCGGTAAGGAACTGCACAGTGAGAGCCGAGGTGCTAGGAATTGTTGTTATAAAGTCTTTAAAAGTTTTGAAAAGGTCAATAACACTTGATAAAAAAATAGCATAAGTTGTTATTGAAACATGAGCGACTTTTTTTACAGATGTTCTCTGTGTAATCATTCAGCGTTCAATATAATTCAATTCACAAATATCTATAATATCACACATATAATTCACAAATAGATTGCGACAAAACAATGCAGGCATATTAAGCATCCATTTCGTGACACTCAGGAATTGTCAGCAATCGCTTCACCTTCCACTTTCTAGCCGCCACAGGTTACAAATATGCATGCTTAGACTCATGTAAATGTAATGCATTTACATTACATTAATGCACATAATGCATTAGGGTAGATAGTCATAGCAAGATATAGATAGTGATAGCAAGATATATATAGTGATAGCAAGATATAGATAGTGATAGCAAGATATATATAGTGATAGCAAGATATAGATAGTGATAGCAAGATATATATAGTGATAGCAAGATATAGATAGTGATAGCAAGATATATATAGTGATAGCAAGATATAGATAGTGATAGCAAGATATAGATAGTGATAGCAAGATGTAGATAGTGATAGCAAGATATATATAGTGATAGCAAGATATAGATAATGATAGCAAGATATATATAGTGATAGCAAGATATAGATAGTGATAGCAAGATATAGATAGTGATAGCAAGATATAGATAGTGATAGCAAGATATAGATAGTGATAGCAAGATATAGATAGTGATAGCAAGATATAGATAGTGATAGCAAGATATAGATAGTGATAGCAAGATATATATAGTGATAGCAAGATATAGATAGTGATAGCAAGATATAGATAGTGATAGCAAGATATATATAGTGATAGCAAGATATAGATAGTGATAGCAAGATATAGATAGTGATAGCAAGATATATATAGTGATAGCAAGATATAGATAGTGATAGCAAGATATAGATAGTGATAGCAAGATATATATAGTGATAGCAAGATATAGATAGTGATAGCAAGATATATATAGTGATAGCAAGATATATATAGTGATAGCAAGATATAGATAGTGATAGCAAGATATAGATAATGATAGCAAGATATAGATAGTGATAGCAAGATATAGATAGTGATAGCAAGATATAGATAGTGATAGCAAGACATAGATAGTGATAGCAAGATAAATATAGTGATAGCAAGATATAGATAGTGATAGCAAGATATAGATAGTGATAGCAAGATATAGATAGTGATAGCAAGATATAGATAATGATAGCAAGATATAGATAGTGATAGCAAGATATAGATAGTGATAGCAAGATATAGATAGTGATAGCAAGATATAGATAGTGATAGCAAGAGATGGCTGCATAATATTGGTTATGATAAATAAGAATAGGTGTTCTGAAGAGAAGTGTATCAGAACCGGGCAGCAATGGCAGTGACATACCAGGACAAAATAGACAGGACATGCAGAGCTAATTACCTCGGTGACAAAATTACCCTAAGCGACGCGGAAGACTTGCGTGTCTGTTGGCATTCCATTCTCAACATGTATATCGCGTCATTATGATTAAAATAAATATAATAATCAAGCACAATGGTCACATATGAACAAGTGACAATGATGTTCCTGTCAAGGACCATGCGAAACAGTAACCAGAATCGCACACAGCCGAAGATGAATTTCCGGCAAACAGGAATTGGAAGCTTTCAGTTGTGTACCTTATTCAGTCGATCAAAGGTGCCAATAAAACGTATTGAACTTAAAAAGAACAGTTCACCTTAACAGATACATTACATATGTATGTAGCGCCATACCAACGGCCGGCCGTTTCGGAAGCCCACTGCTAAATTCAGAATTTATTTTCGATCCTATGTCGAAGTTACTTAGCGTGGCGAAGAAATTATTACACCACACTCAGTTTTCGGCACGTAATATAATTGTGCTGTCTCAGTTACAAACACCTGTTAAAGGTTAACTATTCCCTTCGAATGCATGGCTTCGTCAAAGTTGGGTTATTCCTTATCATATCTTTTGGCGTAAACATGCTTTAAACGGGCTATTACATTAATTTGACAAAAAGATGGTCCTTTCACAAAAACAAACTTCATGAATATCGCAGTGATCACTAGGTTCACATCCTAAATTGTGTACTGTATTACCAGCCAAATCCCCACACTGGCAGCAAAAACAGCTCGTGGTATACATATAAACATAGGTGCTGTGATCCCATAATAATAATCTGAATAACCACCTGAATTTCACCCGCTTTCGATCCCTTTGCCCTGGATTTCGTTGGCCTTATATGAAGGCTATCCGTCTGACTTATCAGGCGCACCGCAGTGAAATCATCAAGCGTGAAACAATGTTATCGAACAAATCGTGCTAACAATTAAGCGAATTTGACCTCAATACCTACTCAACGGTCGTGCGTTCCGTGAAAGAGCAGCTGTTCTGACACTAAAATATCTCATTTGCACGTGCATTCATGGAAAGTCTAGATGGAACCATGCAGATACATCAAAATATGTTTTTGCACATACCCTCGGGAAAGCGGTGCTGAGTAGGTCTCGAAAAAAGCAGATTGGCGTATACATTTTGCTAGTCAAGTCATCTTAAAATATCCATTAGCGCATGACTACAGCCATATTGGCCAAACACAGCCTATCACTATAGCCATTCCGAGCCCAGCTTGGATCATACAGTCACGCCAAACCCAGCACAACACATCACTATAGCCCCAAAGGTTCCACCAAACTCAACGCACGCCACGAATACCTTCTAATTGGGCCAGGATATCCCATGACTACAGTCTAATTGTCCCAGGATATCCCACGACTACAGTCTAATTGGCCCAGGATATCCCACGACTACAGTCTAATTGGGCCAGGATATCCCACGACTACAGTCTAATTGGGCCAGGATATCCCATGACTACAGTCTAATTGGGCCAGGATATCCCACGACTACAGTCTAATTGGCCCCGGATATCCCACGACTACAGTCTAATTGGCCCAGGATATCCCATGACTACAGTCTAATTGGACCAGGATATCCCATGACTATAGTCTAATTGGGCCAGGATATCCCATGACTATAGTCTAATTGGGCCAGGATATCCCATGACTACAGTCTAATTGGGCCAGGATATCCCATGACTATAGTCTAATTGGGCTAGGATATCCCACGACTACAGTCTAATTGGGCCAGGATATCCCATGACTACAGTCTAATTGGGCCAGGATATCCCATGACTACAGTCTAATTGGGCCAGGATATCCCATGACTACAGTCTAATTGGGCCAGGATATGTCATGACTATAGTATAGTTGGGCCAGGATATCCCATGACTACAGTCTAATTGGGCCAGGATATCCCATGACTACAGTCTAATTGGCCCAGGATATCCCACAACTATAGTCTAATTGGGCCAGGATATCCCACGACTACAGTCTAATTGGGCCAGGATATCCCAGGAATATTGTCTAATTGGGCCAGGATATCCCACGACTACAGTCTAATTGGACCAGGATATCCCATGACTACAGTATAATTGGGCCAGGATATCCCATGACTACAGTCTAATTGGGCCAGGATATCCCATGACTACAGTCTAATTGGGCCAGGATATGCCATGACTATAGTCTAATTGGGCCAGGATATCTCATGACTACAGTCTAATTGGGCAAGGATATCCCATGACTACAGTCTAATTGGCCCAGGATATCCCACAACTATAGTATAATTGGGCCAGGATATCCCACGACTACAGTCTAATTGGGCCAGGATATCCCATGACTATAGTCTAATTGGGCAAGGATATCCCACGACTACAGTCTAATTGGGCCAGGATATCCCACGACTACAGTCTAATTGGCCCAGGATATTCCATGACTATAGTATAATTGGGCCAGGATATCCCACGACTACAGTCTAATTGGCCCAGGATATCCCACGACTACAGTCTAATTGGCCCAGGATATCCCACGACTACAGACTAATTGGCCCAGGATATCCCACGACTACAGTCTAATTGGGCCAGGATATTCCATGACTATAGTCTAATTGAGCCAGGATATCCCATGACTACAGTCTCATTGGGCCAGGATATCCCACGACTACAGTCTAATTGGGCCAGGATATCCCATGACTATAGTCTAATTGGGCCAGGATATCCCACGACTACATTATAATTGGCCCAGGATATCCCACGACTACAGTATAATTGGCCCAGGATATCCCATGACTATAGTCTAATTGGGCCAGGATATCTCATGACTACAGTCTAATTGGGCCAGGCTATCCCACGACTACAGTCTAATTGGGCCAGGATATTACACGACTACAGACGAATTGGCCCAGGATATCCCACGACTACAGTCTAATTGGGCCAGGATATCCCATGACTATAGTCTAATTGGGCCAGGATATCCCATGACTACAATCTAATTGGGTCAGGATATCCCACGACTACAGTCTAATTGGCCCAGGATATCCCATGACTGTAGTCTAATTGGGACAGGATATCCCATGACTACAGTCTAATTGGGCCAGGATATCACACGACTACAGTCTAATTGGGCCAGGATATCCCACGACTGCAGTCTAATTGGCCCAGGATATCCCACGAATACAGTCTAATTGGGCCAGGATATCCCACGACTACAGTCTAATTGGCCCAGGATATCCCATGACTACAGTCTAATTGGGCCAGGATATCCCATGACTATAGTCTAATTGGGCCAGGATATCCCACGACTACAGTTTAATTGGCCCAGGATATCCCACGACTACAGTATAATTGGCCCAGGATATCCCATGACTGTAGTCTAATTTGGACAGGATATCCCATGACTATAGTCTAATTGGGCCAGGATATCCCACGACTGCAGTCTAATTGGCCCAGGATATCCCACGAATACAGTCTAATTGGGCCAGGATATCCCACGACTACAGTCTAATTGGCCCAGGATATCCCATGACTACAGTCTAATTGGGCCAGGATATCCCATGACTATAGTCTAATTGGGCCAGGATATCCCACGACTACAGTTTAATTGGCCCAGGATATCCCACGACTACAGTATAATTGGCCCAGGATATCCCATGACTGTAGTCTAATTTGGACAGGATATCCCATGACTATAGTCTAATTGGGCCAGGATATCCCACGACTACAGTCTAATTGGCCCAGGATATCCCACGACTACAGTCCAATTGACCCAGGATATCCCATGACTATAGTATAATTGGGCCAGGATATCCCATGACTACAGTCTAATTGGGCCAGGCCATCCCACGACTACAGTCTAATTGGGCCAGGGATATTACACGACTACAGATTAATTGGCCCAGGATATCCCACGACTACAGTCTAATTGGGCCAGGATATCCCATGACTATAGTCTAATTGGGCCAGGATATCCCATGACTACAGTCTAATTGGGCCAGGATATCCCACGACTACAGTCTAATTGGCCCAGGATATCCCATGACTATAGTCAGTCCACTGCCCAGGATATCCCATGACTATAGTCATACTAAGGCCAGCATCTCTCATGACTACACCCACACCAAGCTATGTCAGGTCCAGCACGGCGCCCCAGCCCAGCCCAGCACGGTTTTCCAGCCCTGTCCAGCACGGTTTTCCAGCCCAGCCCAGCCCGGTGCTCCGGCACATCTCCCGCTCGGTCACAAAGCCACCCACCGGTCCGAGCAGCTCCTTTCACCAGTGTCTGGTCCGGTACCACCAGTGTGGCGGCTCCGACCCCCCCCCCCCCCCCCCCCCTGACCCCCCTGACCCGCCCAGCGACCTCGGGCGCGACCCGTCCGGCCGGTCGCCGCCGCCGCCGCCGCCGCCGCCCCCGGATCCCAGGCCCAAGCGCCGGGCACCACAATGGCGAAAGTGCAACACGACCACGAACTGGCTGCCGGATAGACTTGTGTCCAAACGGCACTGACGGGTCGTTGCTCAAATGTGACGAAATTGGCTAGTTTGGGTTCCGATTCTGAAGCTCCTAGTCATGCTCAGAGATGGCGGATTATAGGTGGGAAAAGAGGCAGATTAGGTGGGAAAAGAGCAGTGCGGACGGAGGTAGGAGCGAGTTTTCATGCACGCGCTCCTCGTCAGGATGTGCGCCACATCCGTTGTCGTCAAGGAAAACGGGAGGGAAGAGAAACTTTAGCAAAATGCCAGTTAAAAACGTCGGTAAGGCAAGATTGAGTGGCCTTGCTTTGAAGTCAGATCGTCTCCATTTTTTCGACCATCCTGCGCAATAGCGATATTATTCCATCGAGTAAGGTAAATGAATGTTTCCACGCTGAAGTAAACATTTTTCCTGCAGCAAGTGCGTCAAACACTTTTTGTTTGCTATCAGTGTGCTTAACTATTCCCCTGATGTCTATCAGTCAAGTGGCCGTTCATTTTTTTTTCCACAGGAAGTTATATAATAACATTACAAAGCTATATCCACAATCACCAGGGTGAGTGGTCGTCTCCATTTCGTAAAACGCTTTCGCGTGGCCGGCTTCACTACAAACGGTAGAGACCTGCGGGCCCAACTGTATAGTGGCCTGTTTTACCGAATAGAAAACGGACAGTAAATCGCTTTCTCTTGCACACAGATATTTAATACGACGGCGTATGTGAAACATGTGTCCTGTGAAAAATGGCTATGCTGTTAATTCGTCTCAACCAATATAATGCATTCGTCAACTAATATATAATATTGATTGTTAATGACATTTGTGAAATGCTACATCTCAATATTGCAAAATGTCACATTTTGAGTAATAGCTTCCATTGCTTTCAAGTATAAAATAATATATGGATGTTAAAAAAAATATATCCACAGTGTACCCTTAACAACTATAAAATGTACGAAATGTAAGCAAAACATCCAGATTGATATTAGTGACTAGCGTGCACTTTTTAAGCTGGATTTTGTAGCTTTTCTCAAGGCACGGTACAGAACACTAAGCGCAAACTTCACAAACATCACCAAGATTATCATCAGAATTTGCAACTTAATTGCACAGCCGCTCTTCCTATTAACCCTAGCCCCTGCAGGGGGCAGATTCTGCCCCCCCCCCCCCCCCTGTGGTTTTTCATTTGCCGCTTCTAAACCGCTAGGGCTGGCGTCTTGAAACTTTGTGACTTTTCCCAAAATTGAATTATACGTGTTGTGTAAAATATTTTACACATCGGCCCAGCGGAGGCGGTGCCAGGCTCCTATTTTTAGGAGGGTGTTACGAATGCGGTTGTGTGGCGCATACTTCCTTCGTAGTTTGCAGTGCAATAAATGCGTCAGAAACATTTTCACTGCAATATGCATAATAAATACTGGGATTGTACATATGTGTGGGTAGAGGCACACTCAGGTACAAAAAAAAATGGGAGGCGATACCCTCCCTCAAATTAGGTCCAACTTCAAATTAGCAAGATGATAAAAAGCGTTACGCGCATGGTGCCCCCACGTAGTTTACGTAGTGATCCGCCTATGCGCAATATATTACATTTAACAAATTACAGCAAATAATGTCCACATGTGACGTTCATATCGTCCCAAACAATCACGAACAGCACATATTTTGTATACGAAATCCCCCCCCCCATTTTACATCCCCTGAATTCGCCTATGATTTTTCATTTTGGTACTTGTCTTTCGATATTGAAGACGAGTACAATTCAAGCTCAAAAAGTTTGTTGCATGAAAATCGGTCAAACCACATGACCGCAATGACCTTTCAAAGAGCACTCAAAATGCTCGTATTTTCTTCCCCCTGGCCCCCCCATTTTTGAACAAAAAAGAAATGTATGGATACAAAAAGAAAGATCTTGTCATGACTAATCGAATGGTGTTCGTCCCATCGAAATCGACAGACCGGTTCTCGAGATCTCTGTGGGGGGAAGGGGGGCAGAATATGCCGTAATTCTGTCCCGGGGCGTCGCCACGGATTTTTGAGTGGGGGGGGGGGACGAAGTGCGGAATGAACCATTAGTACGGTTCCCGACAATGTGAAGGAAGCTCAGTTTTTACCTTATAATTGTTACTTAGGAACGCATTTTTTAGTTCTAACTACCAGCGTTAAAAAATATAGCAGGTGATACTTATATAGCTTAGCGCTTGTGCGAGGAACATACTTGCGATAATTTAACTGTTTTTACTGTTTTACTGTTTGATAAAGGCCTGTGGCCAAAATATTACTACGTGATCATAACGTTTTGATAACATTGGATGTGTCATATTTTCGAGGAAAAGGTCATGATATTTCGTTTTTTAACTATTATAACAGGTGATAGATGAAAAACAACAACTTCTTCGGAAATCTTCATGGTATATTGTTCAAACGACTCTATATTCAATAGGACCTGCCAGGCGATTCGCTCATCCCTGTTTGGGATACATATTATAGTTATTCGTGTTACATAGAAGGCTATTTCATACTAATTATAAGAAGTGGCAACCACCTGGCCGTCTGTCCGTTCGGATGTCATCCGATTGCTTAATAACTCCGCGCACCTTGCAATAAAAACCGCGAAATTTGGAATGTTAGTGGGAATGTATAGGGTCGCACTATGGTAGGCAAATTTTGCGTCGATCCATGATCACAATAGACTGTAATTCTAATTATTCTTAATATGCCGTGAATATCAGAATTTATATGCCCCTTCCGGCTGCCACTTGACTGGCTTTTTGCTTTCGGGGGACACTAGCTCGGTGGTCATGGGGTCCAGGGTTGGGGTTTGATATATTTAGGAGGTCGGTGGTGCGATACAAAGTCACTGGCGTGTTTTTTCTATCTTCTTCATAAGCTCAGCGCATCTCACAGTTTTGCATGCTGGCCGAACGGGGTGCCCGTAACTGTACAGGAGGACGGATCGTCCCGAAACCGGTGACTGCCGCCGGCAATTTGTGCGGGGTAGTCGTGTGTGGACGGCTGGCCGAAACGGATGCGGATGAAGTAGCTCATGTACTATCGTCTATCGTCCAAATAAATCCCATATTCGTTTGTTTTTGCAGCTCGAATACCCCGTATAGCCAAATTTCAAGACAACTTTCAAGGCGACCAATTCCCTTTAAGTATTTTATGAAATAAGGAACGATAGGGATCCAGTAAGCTGTGTAGTGTTTTGAACTCTCTTTTTAACGACAGGCTCAATAGTGTGGATGGGACGATAGACCGTAAAACTGAGGAATCGCATTTGAGAGAATGGGCATTTTCGTAACAATGAGAATTATCGTCTAATGGCCATTAAACTGTAAGACTTTTAGCCTGTTTTCTTGTGTTGTTTATTACCCGTTTGTTCAACATATACGCACGAAGTACAGTAATTAGGTAAATGTCGGTTTTAAGTTGAGAAACCAATGAAAGACTATAGAATAAATAGCAAGTTACAGTGCAGTGCCATTGTATCGACCCCTTCAGTAATGCAATATTCTTCAGAAATTAATTGTTTTTTATCTAACTAAACACGCCCGTCAGTTCTCAGCGGAATTAAGTGTATTAATGTTTATACGTTTCATGTATGCTAGATTTACACGCCAATCCTATGTATCCAACAGCTGCCCTCCTATGTATCCAACAGCTACCCTTCTCGTTTACACGTAGTATTTCAGCAATCACTTGTATTTACAAAAGTCACGAAGGAGTCCTCGATCCGTAGTTTAGCTAACCAAGTGGTTAGACCAGAGGTGTTAGTTAGCTGGCAACGCATACGCACCATCTGGCATGAGACTACCTACACATTCCGCATGAACGGCCTTCCTCACGCAGTAGCGGCAGCAGCTGCGGCGGGGCTGACACCTCCCCCCCGCGCACGCACCGTCCGTGCGTGCGCGTGCCGGTGTGCACCGCCCGTGCTGCGCCGCACCGCACCGCACCGCACCGCCGCCGCCGCCGCCGCTGCACCAAACCTTGAACTTCGCTGCGTCCGCGCGGCGCACACGTGCATCGTGCAAAAACGCCCGCCGTCAGCGCCGGTAAACAAGGGTTCAACAGCCGACCACCCCCCTGCGTGTGACGTCACGGTGCAACGCACACCGGGTGCAGTGCAGCGGGGGGGGGGGCGGAGGCCGCCGCCGACACCCCTCCCGCCTCCTGGCAGCCGGCCAGGGGGACGGGGGAGTGTGTTTTGACATAGCTCACAGCAAATTAAAATGGTCGATGAAGGTGCAGCAACAATGTTGTGTGCATAATTTTATTTTGCTTTGACACTTCCATGCTTGTGCTATTACAAAAGGTTGCATTTTACTTTATATGATACGGAAATTTTACTTAGACTTTTTAAGACGGTATATTCAATACAAATAAGTTTGTTTATCATTATAACAATCACGATAAATCTGAGCCTAAAATCAACGGCATTTTTTTCCAGATGATTGTCCCAGATTTTTGTATTCCAATAATTTCTTCGTAAATTCAACTCAATCCCAATAGTATGGTGTGACGTTTTAGCGTTAGGTTAATCATCTTCAAGTAGCAAAAAAGAAAGAACTCCGTAGTGAATTACACACTGGTGTTCGTCTGCTTGAGACTCTGAAGAGAGGTGTACATGTTTTGGCAGCTGCGCGTCTGCAGAATTGTTTTGATCTGTGGCCAAACCGGTTGCTACTACGTAAAAATGTATAATATATCCCACATAAGACTGGTTTTGGAAAGGTGCGTATGTTACAAGGCGATCAAGGATGGAGATATGGACGTGTTTTAACTTGCTAGTGAAATTGCGATGTGCTAGTGAATCTACTCAAATTTCAAGGAGGGCGTATCCTCCTATACAACTTCGTTCATCTTTACGATTTCATCAACATTTGTATCCGTGATTGTGTTTGCAGGGAATGTGAAAAGTATATATCTAAATCGAAATCATGGATTGGATAAACACATTTGAATTTGTTTATCCAGTGATTAAGGATCCAGTTTCTTATATCCTGCAAGGATGTAGCAGGAATGCAAAGATAACCAAACAAACATAACTGTCCTCTGTGCGCCCGAAGAAGACGTTTATCTGCAAGTGAGGTCGCCGATAAAATTAATATTATTGTGACTTTCGAGGCTTCAACTTCAATATTGTGTGAGTGTGTCTATCAATATATTTGATAGGTAATGAGCTAACCCGCGCCGTGCCGGGGGGGGGGGCGTTTAGACGGCCCCCCCCCCCCTAAGGTTTTTCGAGGATAGCGAAAAACGGCGGCACGCAGCGCCGCCGTTTTTGGCACAGCTGTTCGAGCATCAATTCCACACATTATGTAAGAAAATACCTCGGGTCATCTCAGGTCAGATCACCAGACCAGGTCAAGTAACCCCACCTCATAAAATGTTTCCGGTCGCACCATAGACACAGCTTTTGGCCGATCGATTTCGTACTTACAAGATTTCATAAGAGCAATAGTACCTACAATACGTTTATCTCGGATTTGTGTATATCGGTGACCTAAGGTTGGGTCAATTTCGCGACCTCCCCATTATAGGTCAATGGGGAAATAATCAAATGCTTCCTATTCTGAGGATACGAGTTATATCATCCCAATTCCTTATGGATCATGTTATCATAAGCCATTCTTGAAGTTCCAGATTCAATTTTTGTTCAGTGACCCCTACAGGGTCAGATGAGGTCACCCGAGGTCACCAACACTTTGTTTGTTACCAATAACTCTCGACAAAATCAAGATAGAGAAGTGCAACTGGCACCAATGTGTTTGTCTCGTCAAGGCACGCCTCTCAATGTGCAACGTGACCTAATTGGGTCACCACTTGACAGGGGCGGATCCAGAAAATATTAAAGGGGGGTCATCAATTGCAGTGGTGCCCAAAGTTGGATTTGTCATTTCATGACCTGGTCCCGGAGAGTAAAAATCCATAGGTGGAGAGTAAAAGTGTATTGTCAGGCAAGTTAAGATTTTCATTTTTGTTCTAATTATTTTACTTGGAAAGTAAAAAATCCTTATTTGTAATAGATATTAAATCCTTGTGAGGAAAATTGAATTATATTTTAACTACAATGTCGGTAAGATCAGGCGAAAAGAGAGCAAATTTCCTGAACAAATATGAAGAGAGCAAAATTATTTGGACCCAAAAAGTCCAGAAAATGGCCCAAATTCCAAGGCTGGTGGTGCCCCTACATATACCCAAATTTGAAAACTCAACGGATTTGGTCCACTATATTTTGAGGGTGCCCCCATTTCAGCTTCTTCTTTTTTTGGTTGAAAGCCGTTTTTGTATGAGCAGTAAATCTTATGCATGCGATAAACTGTTATTGCGCCGTGAAGCGGCTTCAAAATTTGAGGTTTTGAGCGGGTTGGAGAACCAATTTTTGCTATTGGAACCAGCATGCAAGGTAAAAACAAGGAAATATGTCTGGAGCAAAAGGTGGTGTCAAAAGACATGTTGCCCCCCTCCATTTAAGGCCAAAAGTGGGGCCATGGCCCCCATATCCCCCCCCCCCCCTGTGGTCACCAGTGTGTAGTCTATATTAGACCCTTGTGTACTGGAAAAGAACACTGATTGATTTGCGCCGCGTAGCGGCGGATTTTTTTGCTTTATTTTGTTTTTGCCTGGATAACTAGGCCCTAAAAAATCGAAAGGTTCTATAATTTATATGCATCAGCCCAAGGGGCCCTTCGAGTTCGATACGTTGTTGCCTCTGGTATAAGGCACGTTGGTGCCTTCATAGCCCAAGGGACGGGAGGCATGAAGGAACATTTTTTGGCATAATTTAGCAATTTTAATTTAACATCATTTCGCGATTGTTTTTATTCAGCGACCAATGCTTGTGATTTCATGGCGGCACCAGGCCATTGTTTTCCCTCCTGGATTCAAGGAGGCACAGTTCCCCGGTGTCTCCCCTCGCCCCACAGTGCCGCCTACCGTCACGAGGGTGCCCCTGGCACACCGGCGCGGTGGTGCCCTTGGTTCACCAGCGCGGTGGTCTCCCTGGTACACTGGCGCGGTGGTGCCCTAGGTTCAAAGAACACTGAATGATTTGCGCCGCGTAGCGGCGCAGATTTTTTGCTTTATTTTGGTGCTGCTCCACGGCCCGGTGGTGCCCCACGGCGCGGTGGTGCCGCCACTGCCACTTGACCTTGACCTGAGGTCAATTTTTTCAGTTTACCTAACCTGCTCATCATGCATATGATACTAAGTGCCATCACGAGACAAACACGATGAAGTACAACATTTCCCCTATCTTTGTTAGATAAAAAGATATTTGTGAAAACTGTTTTGCTAAAAAAAATAGCCTTTTTGACATTTGATGAGCTCTGGAGCCTCCACTATTCATTTGAACTCAAATCTGAGGACACTATGTGATTGCATTTGTCAAGAGCTTTCCATTGTTTTGTTCAGTTTGTTCCTAGCTATCATAGTTCCTGTGCTATCTGGGAATGTCTGGAGCGAAGTCATAAAATTTGACAAATCTGACCCTTGGTGACCTCTGGTGACCTCAATATTGACCTGAAAAACAAATGCTTGACATAGTTTCAAAATTCATTCTGACGAGCTTTCGAACGGTGTTTTTGGTTTTTGTCTACGTCCCATAGGAGCCGAGTTAGAGGGGGCGTCGAAACCCCCCCCCCCCCGCACGGTGAAGGTGGCGCCGAGCACCGGCACGGCGCGCGTTAAAGAATATAACAAATTCTTAAGAACAAAGTCTTGTGTTTACAATATGGCTTCAGTACCTTGCGGTTTTGAACAGTGAGCAGAGGTTGCAGTTCAACACAAGGCATTCGCTGTTTTTTTTTCTTCTCTCGTTTGGACTAACTGTTTTGTTGGCAGTTGGCACTGATTGAAAATAACGCTATTCTGACTACTTGGTACCTCTGGATGTTTTAATATAGTTCTAAGCAGCTTTACTCAACTCTTTGACGATCTAATTCATGCTTTGTGAAACAACAAGACTTCACCATTCACACTCACCCTCATATTCATATTCAGATCTTTTACAGTCTTTTAATATCGCCTCGCTTGCTCAGAGAAGAGTGCAGTATGACATACTATTTGTACATAGAACCTTCTCAGGACGGATCGAGTCTTCTTTGCTTCTTCAAAGCTTTTCCTTGCAAATATCAACACGGCATACCCGCGCAGCATCGCACACAATCCTGCACGTCCCATTCGCTAGAGTGGAAACTGTTAAACGTTCCGTCTTTGCGCGGGCGCCTCGCAACACCAACCTATTCCTGTCTGCCTGTCCTGCATCCGACCTTTTCAATGATACCTTAGGAGCTTTTAGAATGCAGGTGAAATCATATGTCAAGAGTATGGCGGTATAGGCTGCACAACACTGGTGGCGATGAGTTGGGATTGTGTGTGGGCGTGTGTGATGTGAGCATGCGAGTTTTATTACTCTTATTTTACTACTGGAGTTTTCTCATTTACCGATCTTATGTGTTCTTTTACAAGCGTTTTCTTAGGTCTGCGTAGCCTCAAAGCATGCCTGTGAACTATTGTTCACCTATGTTTATTTTTAACGTATTCATATTTACTGTTTTATGAACTTTTGTTCTATTTTAGTATCACATTTTCGTTATCATATTTGCCTCGTCTGTTTTCAACTGTGTGCGTGTGTCTGCTGCTGTCGTGTCGTCGCGTGTTTTAATTACTTGACTTGAGCTGTAATTGGGTGAATGCCTGTTGCTCATTGTCAATAAATAAACAAATAAACAGTTCTCACGGGATTCCTATTAGCACCCAGGGCCGGATCCAGCCGGCCGTTGGGGGGAGGGGAGCAAACCGTTTTTAGCGGACCTTACCTACCCCCAATTTAAAATTTCTTCCCGGATTTAGGCCACATTATTTTGCAACCACACGATTTCTAATGATTTCTTTATTTTGATATTTTTGTGTTTTTTTTTAGCTTTTCTACCTTTTGGGATATCGAAAAAGGAAAGATGTCAGCTTGCAGTTTTCATTGTTCCGACATTTCCTCACACTGAGCAAAACTATGTCAATTGTCAGCTGTACCCAGGGGCGTCGCCGATAATTAAAAACGGCCATTATCCCTGCTAATTCTGCCATTCTTCCCCGTGTCGGCTCATCTCCAGCGGGTGAACATGCATTAACTCCTCTTATGTGCTCAATAACCCACATCCAGTATCAGTTGCATTGCCCCTTCTCATTTGACCATTAGCTGACCTTTGACCACTTATAACTTACCTGGTAGCTATATTGTTACACAGAACACAAACAGAAGAAACAGAATCCTGCGGTTGTGACCTTCTCGTTTGGTAATAACCACTGGATCCCGGCTACCTAATGCTCACCAGGAACGTGCTTCGTTATGTTTTCCTTAAAGGGACTGCCCCACCTTCTTGAAAGTTGTGGAATCACACTTAATTGTATGTCTCCATGTCAGGCGAGGTCAACTGAACATGTTCGTGAACTTTTTTTCCGAAAAAAAAAATGTTATCTTGGAAGATATTCAACTTTTAGTTTTAAGCGGTAAGTTGGGTTGGTGACGTCATATGATTTTTGTTTAATAACAGGGAAATCTTGTGTGCTGACAAATGTATGGCACAATTTTTTGTCGACATCTATTGCGCAGAAAAACAGCGAACCACCCGGTGTGTAGATTAGCTAGCACTATCAGCTGGAGTTGTTGCAGCAGTTGGCCGCCAGGGACCGCTAGTGAGCCAGGGTGTTATGACGTCGCAAGCAAATGGTACCACTAAATATTTATTTATTTATAAATAAATAAATATTTAGCGTTAAATATTTAACTGGTACAATTTGCTTGCGACGTCATAACACCCTGGCTCACTAGCGGTCGCTGGCGGCCAACTGCTGCATCAACTCCAGCTGATAGTGCTAGCCTCTAGATTGCGAACCACCCGGGGATCGAGAAATGAAAGACGAAAATATTCCAAAGCTGACCTTAGAACATGTCGACTATCATTACCAGTTGGGTAAAGAGAGACGACGCTGTCGGTTTAGAGGCCCTATTCAAATACACATGGGTCTTATTTTTTACAGATGTCAAAATCAAACTCGAATATCTTTTTGATTAGATCATTGTGGTTGTTTTAACTGCTACCATACTTAATTTCAATGCCAAGCCATCAAAATGGCTATCTCAACTCAAATATAATGTTAAGGTGGGATAGTCCCTTTAACCCGCGCCGTGACGGGGGGGGGGGGCGTTTAGACCCCCCTAAGGTTCTTCAAGGATAGCGAAAAACAGCGGCGCGCAGCGCCACCGTTTCTGGCACAGCTGTTTGGGTATCAATTACCCATATTGCGTAAAATTATTGACCACGGGTCATCTCAGGTCAGGTCACCAGGCCAGGTCACGTGACCCCACCTTCAAAAAAGTTTGCAGTTGGACCACAGCCACAGTTTTTGGCAGATTGGTTTCAAACTTACAGTATTTCATACGGTCATAGATACCTACCATTCGTTTATCTCGGATTTGTTTATATCGGCGACCTAAGGTCGGGTCAATTTCGTGACCTCCCCAGCATAAGTCAATGGGGAAATATTCAAATTCTTCCAATTCCGAGGATACGCATTATATCAGTCCAATTCCTTCTGGATCATGTTATCAAAGGCCATTCTTGTTGATCCAGGTGCAACTTGTGTTCAGTAACCCCTACAGGGTCACCCGAGGTCATCAGAGGTCACCAACACATTGTTGTCAATAACTTTCGACAGAATGAAGATAAAGCAAGGAAACCAGCACCAATGTGTTTGTTTCGTCGAGACACGTCTCCCAATATGCAACATAACCTACTTGGGTCACCAATCGACCTTGACCTGAGGTCATTTTTTTAAGTTGACCCGAACTGGTCAAAATGAATAGGAGTCAAAGCGCCTTGGCGAGACAAACAGGATGGCGTCAAAATGATTCCATTATCGTTATTAAGAAAAAGTTATTTGCGAAAAAGTGTGTTTTCAAAAATAGTTTTTGTTTGCGTTTGGTCTCTGCTGACCTCAATATTGACCTGACCCAAAAAATGACAAGAAATAGTTTCAAAAAAATTGACGAGCTTTCGAACCGTATTTTCGTTTGTTGTGTGCGTCCCAGGAGCCGAGTTCGAGGGGGGTGTCTAATCCCCCCCCCCCCGCGGCACGGTGAAGGTGGCGCCGAGCACCGGCACGGCGCGGGTTAAAGATCTGTAAAGAACACTAAACGAGCAATATATGGTAACCGTGGTAGGAAAGCCAATCGTAAGTCGACATCGTTGACTCTTATTATGCGTTACGTGTTCTAAGATAAGCGATAACATGCGAGGAGAAAATTATGCTTCTCAATCAGCTGCGGCGAAGTCGGGATTCTGCTCAAAGTGCGAAAAAAGATAACGTGTGTGTGCAAAGAAAGGCACCAGCATACAGGAGGTGCTGTTGGATAATGTCCAATATAAGCCAGGAACGTAGGAACGTTATGAAAAGTGGAATGGGAGTGAACGACCAGCTCTTCTCGTTCTGGCTAAACTTACGCTATCTCATTATTTTATTTAACAAAATTAAAGATTTTAGCAAAAATCAGTGAATTACCTCAAATTTATATGTAATATGTCAATATAATGTGTAAATGCAAAATGCAATGTAATATGTCACAAACGTCAGCAACGGGGCAACGTAAAATGTTGAGGGCCCGACGTTTCGCGTTGTCTCTTCTTCATTGTGTTTGTGTTGCTGCTGGGACCTTCTAGGAGCCTTGTGCGTGCAACTAAAATTGTTAACCCGCGCACCGACGGGGTCCGCGCCAACTTCGAACCGACAGGGGGGGGGGGGGCGGCGGATACCCGCCCCTCTAAGATTTCAAAAACCATGCAACATAGCGACAAAAAAAAACGTAAACAAAGAAAACGTTAGATAGCTCGAAACAAGGTCTAATGAAAGTACTAAGGTCATTTTTTAGGTCAGGTCAATATTGAGGTCACCAGAAGAAGAAGAAATATATTGAGGTTACCAGAGGTCAACAAAGGTAAAATGTCGGTCATATATGGTGTCCTTACCTAAAACCGCCTATATCTCGAAAACAAAAAGAGCTAGCGACGAGCGAGAAAAAAAAACGTCCGAAAGATAACTGAAATTTCTGTCACTCAGGCTTCATCAGATTTCATCTCAGGCAGGGGTGCAGCTTCTCCCGAAAAGTGTGGGGGGCTGAGCTGGGAAAACTCGCTTAAAGTACCATCAAAATTCACAAAAATACATATTTCTCTCCGGATTTGGCCCACTTCCTCGTCCAAGTTGGGGGGCTGAAACCAAGTTGGGGAGGGGGGCCTGAAGCCAACTCAACTAAATAGGATCCTACACCCCTGATCTCAGGTCAATAGATAGCTCATGGGAGGCCATCGAACTTGAAACATTCTCAAAATCGCGGAATTGTTTTTAGGGAATAACTTTTGAGATACACATGATAAAGTGATACCTACAGTTTTCACCATTGTGTTTCTCCGTCGAGACGCATCGAATGGTATATCGTATGACAATAACCTAGTTGGGTAATATCCGAAAATTTACCTGACCTGTGGTCAGGTCAAGGTCAGGTCAAGTTCAAATTTTACATCAATCAACAAGTATGGACGATCCAAACACAATGTTGAGAACTCCATTACTCTACCTTGATTTGACAAAGAGTTATTGAAGAAAAAGCACGCGTGACCTCGGGGTCACCTGAACTGACCTCGTAGAGGTCACAGAACACAAACTTGGGTCTTTGCATATGGCACAATAATGGTGTATCTGGTGAAAACTGGTCAAATTTAAAGGGAAATATTCACCTTTTGATCTACTTTTCTGCATTATCTTATGCATCGTGTATGGTATCAAATTAATCGAGTCTCAATTTAAAAATGAAACCACAATTTTGTTTATATTTCGAAAATTATTTTGGGGGGAATTTAACAAACAAGTACATATGCTTCTTTCGGAGTTCATGCTCGGTGTTTTCCCTTCACTGTTATAGCGCGCGCGACTATCAAATTTCACTGATATTCGACCCCCCACGCTTTTCTTTCTTTTGATAACGTCTCTGATTGATCCCTGAAACAAATCACCGACACTAAATAGGTCGCCGTTGCGTGCCAAGTGAACTTCACGACTTTGGCACGACCACAAACTTTCAAAAACCTGCTTGGAGGTGGGGTCACTTAACGTGACCTGTTGACCTGACCTGAGATGACTCGAGATAAAAAAAACACACAATGTAAGTAATTGATGCCCGAATAGCTATGTCAAGTTTGGAGGCGTTGCGTGCCGCCGTTTTCCCAATATTTACGAAAACCTAGGGTGGGCGGATATCCGACCCCCCACGTCGGTACGCGTGGGGGGGGGGGGGGTCGTTAACCCGCGCCGCGCTGGGAGGAGGGGGGGGGGGTAAAATTCACCCCCCTCTTATACTTTCGCAATAATTTTAGCACTATGACAGATAGCGATGTTAAACTTTTATTATGTAATGCTGCATCAATTCTACGTCTTCTCTCCAAATTTCACTGAAATTAAGGTAGTACTTTGGGAGATAATGACGTTTTAATGGCGTCATGTCATGTCATTTTGGGTGGAAAAACGATAATTGTTTGACAAATCGTAGAAAATCGAGTTTTAAAGCAAATTGCAAACGAAAAACGTCAAAAGAAAGTAAGTGACATTCTCGTCAAAATGGCTATCTCAGATTTTCGAAATTTTGGTTTTTAATTTCTTAAAATTAAGAAACTTTTTTCCGGAAAACTTTCCGCAAAATCTTTTTTGTTAAAGATAATAATAAAAAAAGGAATACATGTATGCTCTAGAGAACCAAGTACGGACGATATCCAAACCAAATTTCAAAGCAATATATTTATTTTGTACTGATTTATGGCTTCCTAAGTATAAGTAATTCATGACGTCATTTGTTCAAGTTACTTTTTTTGTTTTTATTGACCAGATACAGACAAATAAATGACACGGCTGTATTTCTGAGACAAACCTGGCTTAGAAACATGCCTTTTATTTAGATTAAGCAATTCCCAATTTTGACCTTATGTGACCTGACATTGACCTTATATGGTGTCATATTGTGAAAATGGCTGCGTCTATTGAATTATACGTGTAAAATAACCCATAAAACATGTGTCGCATGACTCTCGTAGACCTCTTGCCAATAGTGACCTTTTGTGACATGATCTTGACCTTGACCTTTGGCCGGGGGTAAAATTTACCCCCCCCCCCCCCCAGCGGGGCGTGTTCGGCTGGAGATCCCGGCGGGGAGCGGGTTAATACTTCACATGGTGCCAAAGGGAATCAGTTGCCGCAAATTATTTTGCATCAGACTACGTATTTCTCAGTTAATCACCCAAAAACCGTGGTCTGTTCAAAATGGGCCAATCCGCCGTTTTTTGCGACCACTTAGGGGCCCTGCAAAATATAGAGGCCTAAATCCGAGGAGATACCATTTCGCGCCTTTTTTGGGGAGCCTTTGGCCGAGGAGGCACCTGGGGATGCCGTGCTCCCCCCCCCCCTTGCCGAAGGTCTGGCTGCGCCCCTGTCTGTGTCACAGTGGACATCAGCACCACGACCCAGCCGAGTCAGTCAGTCCAGTCAGCCGAGTCAGTCAGTCCAGTCAGCCGAGTCAGTCAGCCGAGTCAGTCAGTACAGTCAGCCGAGTCAGCCGAGTCAGTCAGCCGAGTCAGTCAGCCGAGTCAGTCAGCCGAGCCAGCCGAGTCAGTCAGCCGAGTCAGCCGAGTCAGTCAGTCCAGTCAGCCGAGTCAGTCAGCCGAGTCAGTCAGCCGAGTCAGTCAGCCGAGTCAGTCAGCCGAGTCAGTCAGTACAGTCAGCCGAGTCAGCCGAGTCAGTCAGCCGAGTCAGTCAGCCGAGTCAGCCGAGTCAGTCAGCCGAGTCAGCCGAGTCAGTCAGTCCAGTCAGCCGAGTCCGCCGAGTCAGTCAGCCGAGTCAGTCAGTTCAGTCAGCCGAGTCAGCCGAGTCAGTCAGTCCAGTCAGCCAAGTCAGTCAGTCCAGTCAGCCGAGTCAATCAGTTCAGTCAGCCGAGTCAGTCAGCCGATTCAGTCAGCCGAGTCAGTCAGCCGAGTCAGTCAGTCCAGTCAGTCCAGTCAGCCGAGTCAGTCAGTCCAGTCAGCCGAGTCAGCCGAGTCAGTCAGCCGAGTCAGTCAGTCCAGTCAGTCCAGTCAGCCGAGTCAGTCAGTCCAGTCAGCCGAGTCAGTCAGTCCAGTCAGCCGAGTCAGCCGAGTCAGTCAGCCGAGTCAGTCAGCCGAGTCAGTCAAACCAGTCAGTCAGACGAGTCAGTCAGTCCAGTCAGCCGAGTCACCCGAGTCAGCCGAGTCAGTCAGCCGAGTCAGTCAGCCGAGTCAGTCAGTCCAGTCAGTCCAGTCAGCCGAGTCAGTCAGTCCAGTCAGCCGAGTCAGCCGAGTCAGTCAGCCGAGTCAGTCAGTCCAGTCAGCCGAGTCAGTCAGTTCAGTCAGCCGAGTCAGCCGAGTCAGTCAGTCCAGTCAGCCGAGTCCGCCGAGTCAGTCAGCCGAGTCAGTCAGTCCAGTCAGCCGAGTCAGTCAGTTCAGTCAGCCGAGTCAGTCAGTCCAGTCAGCCGAGTCAGCCGAGTCAGTCAGCCGAGTCAGCCGAGTCAGTCAGTCCAGTCAGCCGAGTCAGTCAGTTCAGTCAGCCGAGTCGGTCAGTCCAGTCAGCCGAGTCAGTCGAGTCAGTCAGTCCAGTCAGCCGAATCAGTCGAGTCAGTCAGCCGAGTCAGTCGAGTCAGTCAGCCGAGTCAGTCAGTACAGTCAGCCGAGTCAGCCGAGTCAGTCAGTCGAGTCAGTCAGCCGAGTCAGCCGAGTCAGTCAGCCGAGTCAGCCGAGTCAGTCAGTCCAGTCAGCCGAGTCCGCCGTGTCAGTCAGCCGAGTCAGTCAGTGCAGTCAGCCGAGTCAGCCGAGTCAGTCAGTCCAGTCAGCCAAGTCAGTCAGTCCAGTCAGCCGAGTCAATCAGTCCAGTCAGCCGAGTCAGTCAGCCGATTCAGTCAGCCGAGTCAGTCAGCCGAGTCAGTCAGTCCAGTCAGTCCAGTCAGCCGAGTCAGTCAGTCCAGTCAGCCGAGTCAGTCAGTCCAGTCAGCCGAGTCCGCCGAGTCAGTCAGCCGAGTCAGTCAGTCCAGTCAGTCCAGTCAGCCGAGTCAGTCAGTCCAGTCAGCCGAGTCAGTCAGTCCAGTCAGCCGAGTCAGCCGAGTCAGTCAGCCGAGTCAGTCAGCCGAGTCAGTCAAACCAGTCAGTCAGACGAGTCAGTCAGTCCAGTCAGCCGAGTCACCCGAGTCAGCCGAGTCAGTCAGCCGAGTCAGTCAGCCGAGTCAGTCAGTCCAGTCAGTCCAGTCAGCCGAGTCAGTCAGTCCAGTCAGCCGAGTCAGCCGAGTCAGTCAGCCGAGTCAGTCAGTCCAGTCAGCCGAGTCGGTCAGTCCAGTCAGCCGAGTCCGCCGAGTCAGTCAGCCGAGTCAGTCAGTCCAGTCAGCCGAGTCAGTCAGTTCAGTCAGCCGAGTCAGTCAGTCCAGTCAGCCGAGTCAGCCGAGTCAGTCAGCCGAGTCAGCCGAGTCAGTCAGTCCAGTCAGCCGAGTCAGTCAGTTCAGTCAGTCGAGTCGGTCAGTCCAGTCAGCCGAGTCAGTCGAGTCAGTCAGTCCAGTCAGCCGAATCAGTCGAGTCAGTCAGCCGAGTCAGTCGAGTCAGTCAGCCGAGTCAGTCAGTCCAGTCAGCCGAGTCCGCCGAGTCAGTCAGCCGAGTCAGTCAGTCCAGTCAGCCGAGTCAGTCAGTCCAGTCAGTCCAGTCAGTCCAGTCAGTCCAGTCAGTCCAGTCAGTCCAGTCAGTCCAGTCAGTCCAGTCAGTCCAGTCAGTCCAGTCAGTCCAGTCAGTCCAGTCAGTCCAGTCAGTCCAGTCAGTCCAGTCAGTCCAGTCAGTCGAGTCAGTCGAGTCAGTCGAGTCAGTCGAGTCAGTCGAGTCAGTCAGTCCAGTCAGCCGAGTCCGCCGAGTCAGTCAGCCGAGTCAGTCAGCCGAGTCAGTCAGCCGAGTCAGTCAGCCGAGTCCGCCGAGTCAGTCAGCCGAGTCAGTCAGTTCAGTCAGCCGAGTCAGCCGAGTCAGTCAGTCCAGTCAGCCGAGTCAGTCAGTCCAGTCAGCCGAGTCAGTCAGCCGAGTCCGCCGAGTCAGTCAGCCGAGTCAGTCAGTTCAGTCAGCCGAGTCAGCCGAGTCAGTCAGTCCAGTCAGCCGAGTCAGTCAGTCCAGTCAGCCGAGTCAGTCAGCCGAGTCCGCCGAGTCAGTCAGCCGAGTCAGTCAGTCCAGTCAGCCGAGTCAGTCAGGCCACCATGACCATTCGGGGACAGTCAGGCTCTGTTGGTAGAGCTGGCACGTTTGAACACGTCGGTCCGATGACGTCAACGGGCGAGGCAGGCGGCAGGACTGAACACGAACAGGTTATCCATTCTTGCTGGGTGAGTCACCCACAGGTCAGACTGCTAACATATCTGACGTGGATGAGTCACCCAATAGGTCAGACTGTATGAGTCACTCAACAGGTCAAACAGGTAAGTTGCGACCCTGAACTTATGAGACTATGAGGTTTGGACAAGTCATCTTTCAAGTTCGGACCGATCAACTGTAAACGGCAGGCAGGCCGCTTGAGGCCCTATGTTTCGTCGACAACTTCCAACGTATAATCTGTCATTTCCATTGGTGGCTTTGTTACATTAGGCGTTCCAGGCCTTAATTATAATTCTGAGAATAAATCTGAGATCCTAATTCCTAATTCTGAGACTTTTTGGGAAAATGTTTAGATTAACGACTCTTCTCATATGCCCGCAATGTCAAACATTGGTGTTATATTGTCGTGCATTGAACGTGCATTTGGGTAATAACAACATTGGTGAGGAATATAACTAATGGATCTATTATAGCAGCGCAGATGTGCGACGATGCTAATAAAATTAAGAGAAAAAGAAGATCACATTTCTTCATTAAGAGCCCTATGTTTCGTCGACAACTTCCAACGTATAATCTGTCATTTCCATTGGTGGCTTTGTTACATTAGGCGTTCCAGACCTTAATTATAATTCTGAGAATAAATCTGAGAAATATACTGCTGCGATATACTGCAGACTGCTGCGATTAATAGGTATCACTGACAACGAGATGTGCGTTCTTTATGTAATGACGAGGTCGGCTGATTATTGTGCTCATCGGCGTCGTCTAGTGTGTCGTGTGTGCCCCTTTCGACCCGAGGGGGCTTTCTAGCCGCCTGAGTGAGCCCTCGGCCAGCTTGGGGTGGTCTTTGTTAGGCCTGAGGAGACCCTCTGTCTGTCCGAGGGGCCTAAGCGCCCCAGTCGGGTTGAGGGACCGAATCCGCCCCCCCCCCCCCGCCTCCCCCCTGCCACTAATAAAGGTAGCCAGGAGCCTGCCGCTGCCACTTATAGGGTTTAAAGGGAAATATTCACATTTTCCAACAAAAGTGGAGTTATTACTTGAAATTGGCAGACGAGACCAAAATATATTGTACGTTGATCACATTTTGCATATAAACATTCCTACCGAAAGATATTTCAAGTTAAAGTTGATGAGCGTTCCACGCTTATAACGGTCGGTACTCAGCAAGTACTCGGTAACTAATTCACTGTCCGAGCTCAAATTAGCCTGCCTACGCATTGTCATTTATCATGAAGGTATGTAATATGTTTCCTGCACTCTATCTTTTGCGAATATGTACACAAAATATTATGAACAGGCATTTGGCAAAAGTGCGTTGAAATCGGCTGTTTAGTTTGGCCCCGGACGGCGACCTATTTAGTGTTCTCGAATATTTTATTTATTTAAATAAATAAGCCCCCTCAGGTCGAAAGGGGTCCCTCAAGCTGGAATAGGACCCTATCAGGCCACCAGAGGGCCCCTCATGCCGACAGAGTCATCAGGTCGACAGAGGGCCCCTCAGACCGACAGAGGGACCCCTCAGACCGACAGAAGGCCCCTCAGACCGATCAAGGGCCCCTTCAAGCCGGTCGAGGGTTCCCCTCAGGTCGGCTGAGGGCCCCTTCAGGCTGACAGAGGGTCCCGTCGTGTCGAAAGGGTCCCCTCAAGCTGGTCGAGGGCCCCCTTAGGCCACCAGAGGGCCCCGCATACCATCATAGGGCCTGCATGCCGACAGAGGCCCCCTCATGATGACCGAGGGCCCCCTCAGACCGACAGAGGGCCCCTTAGGACGATCAAGGGCCCCTCATGCCGACCAAGCCCCCCCCCCCTGAGGGCCCGTCAGACCGATAGAGGACCCCCTCAGACCGACAGAAGGCCCCTCAGACCGACAGAGGGTCCCCCTCAGACCGACATAGGGCCCCTCAGGCCGACTGAGGGCCCCCTCAGACCGACAGAGGGCCCCCTCAGACCTACAGAGGCCCACTCAGACCAACAGAGGGTCCCCTCAGACCGACAGAGGGTCCCCTCAGGCCGACAGAGGGACCCTCATGCCGACAGAGGGACCCTCAGGCCGACAGAGGGCCCCTCAGGCCGAAAGAGGGCACCTCAGGCCGACTGAGGGCCCCTTCAGACCGACAGAAGGCCCCTTCAGACCGACAGAGGGTCCCCCTCAGGCCGACTGAGGGCCCCCTCAGACCGGCAGAGAGCCCCTCAGACCGGCAGAGAGCCCCTCAGACCGACAGAGGGCCCCCTCAGATCGACAGAGGGGCCCTCAGGCCGACAGAGTTCCCCTAAGGCCGATCAAGGGCCCCCTCAAGCCGACCGAGGGCCCCCTCATACCGACCGAGGGCCCCCTCATACCGACCGAGAGCCTGTCTGGCCAGCCAAGGGCCCAAACGAAAGACAAGGTGGGCCCCTCAGCCCAAGGGGTACCCGCGGGTGTCCAGGGTACCGCTTGGATACGCCCTTGCGACTAGCCACCCATAAAAACATGCGTCTTTTCACGAAGCATCCTATTGGTAATTTTCAATTGGAAATCGGCTCAAAATTGACCAAATTATTTACTTAAAACCTAGTCACATGATGTTTCAGATTTGTTGTGTTTGTCTTGGACCACAACAGCGGCGATAGCGCAATCTAGACGAATCAGCTTCGTGAAGCAGATTACGAACCAATGGCTACGCCAGACGAGGAACGAGCCTCCCTTGTAATTCTGTTACCAAACACATGATACGTTTCGGTGGCGGTCGGTTCAAATAGCGAAAACGAAGTGCGGTAGAAATCCCAGTGGAGTAGTGATGACGTATTCGAAACGTCACGAGATGTGTCCCTTTAAAATAGCTCCCAATAGCTCCAACGGTTTTTGCGTTGAAACTCAGCAACTAGGTCGTTTTGGAGGGGAAAATGTCAGATTTGGAGATTTCTCAGTACTCCCGACAATCTGGCTATCTCAGTTAAAAACTAATGCTAAAAGTACACTATTCTCTTTAAGCATTGAAATGTCTCTAACCGAAGTTATTTCAATCTTAAAACGCTTAAGCGTTCCACGCTGAAAACAACGGTATCGGGAAGTACTTCGCACATTTTATGGTACTTAACTGCTTTTCCTGTCCGTTCTTGATTATTTATATATATTTGAATATAGTTGTTTGCCGGATTCCACCGGTTGTGTATTCAATATAACGGAACATCAATCAACATCAGGAACATTAAATGACAAGACCCAGTAAAACATACATGAGCAATAATGGTATTCAGTCGAAACATATATGCTAATATACACGAAATATGAGATATAATATAGAGTATTATACCCCATATTGTATAATATGTAACAGTATCATACCCCGTAATATAGACAATATTATACATATTTATTATATATAGGTATTATACATATACATACAATTACATATTATACAATTACATATTACACAATTACAGATTATACATACTATACATATATTATACATAGTATAAAATAGACGAAATACGGGGTTCAGGTAGGCAATTATTTAAATGGCCAAATTATTTCAAAGTACTTTTATATGCAATGTACCTGGCCGGAGTAGCGCTATATTACGTAATATTTAACTGGGCTTAAGTGACTACGTGGGTGGCGAAGGTCACTATGTTTCCTGTGGCCACACCTCGCAGCACCGAATTAATTGTTGCAAGTTAAACAAAATGTAACTGCTGGGTCATTGACCCAGTAGTAACATAAAAAATATTACACCCTTACCAAATATTACAAACAACTAAAGTGAATACCGTGACAAACATTAGCTTGTATTATATAATGAGGCAAGAAGTTAGATTTACTGTTGAAAACACAATGATAAAATGTCATAATGACATCAATAACAGCTGCTAAATTAACGAATGTACATACCTAGCTAGACAGACAGTATCTTAATATGAATCAAGGAAAATAATCTTGACACATTTTTTAAACAAAGCTTTTGATCTGGGGATGTCATTCAGATTCGGAACCAACGTGGCTATGACATCATTCCAGAGGAACGGGCCAGCACAATAAAGTGAATATTGTCGATAAATTGTGAGTCGATAGTTTGTGTGACGCTCCCAGCGTTAGTCGTGGTATGCTCTTGGAAGTGGCGTATGTTTCGTGTTGGTCTATTCACATGAGCTATGGTTAGTTTGTCTGCAATTGGGCTTGGGACTCGACCAGTGATGAAGTCATGTAAAACTAATAGCATATGGTATTTAACCAAGTCAACGAATTTCAGCATTCGGAGCTCACGGAAAAGACGAGAAGTTGATGTTCTGGGATCAATCCCCATTATTAGACGTAGACGTAGTTGCCTAATAACTCGGAAATATGCCCTTTCTAACGTTACCATTGCTTTGTTTTAGCTCAAACGTCATTTTTCAATTCATAAGAAGTGTTCGAAAATTGCTCTTCACTTTGGTCGCCCATACCATTGGTATTTCGTAGAAGCAATATATTTGTGAACGTCCCCTTTCCTGATGCATGCAGTTCGTTTGTAGTATTTGAGTGTAACAACTCCAAAAATGTTGATATGACTTAGTGTTTTGCTGATATTGGTCCACTTAAGCTCAACCATCAATTTATCACTTCAATTTAAGGGTACGAAAATTGTTCTTCACTTTCGTCGCCCATACATGATACACTTGTTATTTCGTAGAAACGATATAAGTTATTGTCATTAGTTAACGTTGAAGAAATTGAAACAAAAGCGCCAGATATGTCGCGCTCCCAATAGTGGAGGGAAACACCGATCATGAACTCCGAAAGAAGCACATGTACCTGTTTTTTCTCTCCTCAAAATGTAATTTTCGAAATAGAAAAAGTTGTGATTTAATTTTTAAAGGGATTATACGGGTTTCCGTCCTGAAAGTAAATGCACTCTTTTGCAGTTGTATGAGCTTTAAACACGTTTAAGACATATAACAGGGACCTCAATGCTCATTTAGTCCATTATTTCAGAAATTATCAGCGTTAAAACTTGGGCGTTTTTCGAGACTAGTATCAGATAACGAGTACTTGATCGGCACTACTGTCCACCACTTTTATCTTAAGATCAATTTTAGAGTTTTGAATTATCTGCAAGTCCTACACTGGATCACAAAATTATTATGCAATTCAAAACTGACGGGACTTTGTATTACTACACACTGTTCGTTGAGGTTTTGTGTTTTTGTGGTTTTCTTTTCTCTGGCCTTTAGCGTTGAGAAATTGGTGGTGGCGATTAATTTTTTGGCATGAAAACTCATGAACAATATATAATTTTATGGGAAAACTAGGTACGAAACTGTGCACTGTTACGAAGACGGTAACAGTGCTGTCGTTGGAACAAAACAAGTTGATTTTCTTTCAAATATTGCTTATTTTACCGGAAATATGCCATACGTGAGGTGTTTTTATTAGCATAAAAGAGATGACTGGCTCTGCCTCAGCCGATCCTGCAGAAAATACGCGGTGGCATCACCGCGCACTTTGGAATGTCCTTACGTGCAGAAGAGGTCATTTCCAGAAAAATGTGGCTACCGTGGGACTTCTACCACCTTTATAAGTACGTTTTACTATGTAACTCAATTATTCTGGGGAAAAAAACGTATAATCCCTTTAAATTGAGACTCGATCAATTTAATACCATGCGTGTTGCATAAAATAATGCATAAACATAAACCAAAGGGTCAATGTTTCCCTTTAACACTGAGAAAATGCCTTCTCTATCTAATCTTCATATCATTCCTTTTGATAATTAATTGATTTCCATTTTTTAGAGAAACACTGTAACTATATAACTGCGTCACTGTCCTCATATACTTGAGTACCATTTAGTTCATTCGCCCACTATCGTATCTCCGCAGACCGCAGCTCCACTGTGCTGACGTAGCCATTGATGACGTCACGGGAGGAATACCGACGTGTAGTTCCACGCTCGCCCCTCCCCTCCCCATTCGGGTGAAGTACTGGGGCTGCCGCGCCGCCGTCTGACACGCAGGGTGGCTCAACGTGACGCAATATGGTGCAGCTATGACGTCAGATATGTCGAAGCAGAGCTCGGCTAACTATTACGTGAGCGTGTTCATCGCTGTCGGCGGCGCCTCCCCGTCGGTAATCCCCACTGCCCTCCTCCGCACTGTTTCGGGCCGTGTTGTTCCCCACTGTTCCGGGCAGCGATGCGAGATAACGCTGACCACTGCCGCCGCGCCAGGGAAACGTCCTCTGATCTCCTGTTCCCACCAAGGGCGGATCCAGCCAGCAGTTTCGGAAGGCCAAACCGGTTTTAGCGGACCTTACCTGCCCCCAATTTCTATTTTTTTCCCCGGATTTGGGCCACTTTATTTTGCAACTACATGATTCTTTTTAGCTTTTCAACCTTTTGGGATATCGAAAAAGGAAATATAGTCAGCTTGCAGTTTGTATTATTCCGACATTGCCTTGCACTGAGTAAAACTATGTCAATTGTCAGCTGTACCCAGGGGCGTCGCCGGTATTTTTTAGTTCGAGGGGGGTCGGCTAAAATGACGAAAGAAAAATTACTCATTTTGTATTCGTGTATTTAAGCATTTGCAGCATTTTTAATGTGGAATTTCATGTTATAGTAGGTACTTGTTATTTAGCGCCGCGAAGCGGCGCGAAATTGTACGGGTTTGCCTGATAAAACCCAGAAACATAGGCGGTGGCCTTGTAGAGAAAAGGCTAAACATGCTATTCATTCAATT